>NEWO01000975.1:0-38786 GCA_003013225.1 Phalaenopsis aphrodite
GCCTATAAGCACAACAACATTTGGAGCTTTACCAGGCGAAGATGGTACAAGCCCATGACAAATTGGTCCTCCCAAGGACATTCAAAGTTGGTGACCTCGTACTTGTGCTCAAATAGCATATTCTTGCGCGCTGCAAAATAGGTGAAAAATTCGAGCCAACTTGGGAGGGAGCATTTGTCGTTGAAAAGGTCTACACAAGTGGAGCCTACCAGTCAGTGGACTTCCAGAGCAAAAGACCCATGTTACCAATAAATGGACAATATCTGAAAACCTATTATGCAACCTGATGTCGCTTGCCTTTGCTTGCTTTGAAACTTAGAAACTTTGATTGTTATGGGGTTATCTATGTGACCAAATGTCTATGACCGGGTCCAAATTTTGTAATTAACCTCAATATAATAAAAATTTTGAGAAAGAAATTTTTTAAACTTAATTTTTTCTTCTTTCCACTTTTGAGTATAATGTTTCACAAAAAATTTAATAAATTCATATATAATTAAAAAATTCATTTCACTGACATTGACAAAACTTTTGAGTATAATGTCCCATTGACATTTTTCCTGTCATTTGCAGAAAAATATCGGGACAAAGGCTGATCTTTGGTTTCAAGGATGGCTAGAGCCTCGCACTGAATGAGGAGATGACGCCGCAGGGCGGTACCATAGACTTCAACATGGAATTTAACCAGGTCGACATGGACTACAAAGTTCCTCTAATGAATGTAGTCAGTTGCAGGGAGAAAGAGGGATTGCCTCCACTGTTGAGGCTGACCGGCAGAGATAATGCATCACATAAAGGCAAGAACGTGATAATAGAGCAAGATCCGATGATAGGGTCCAGCTGTTTGCCTTCCATGGTAGCCACGCCAGTCAAGGGCCTAGTAACCGCCAATAATGAACGACTGCCAGATGCTTCGCTTTGCAGGACGCAACGCAAAAACGCCAGTTGCAAAAAATAGAGGGCTTTTATACGAGAAGAACACAGATGTAAGAGAAAAACAAACAACTTACTTACCCTTATTCCTGAGGGGCATATCTATGATCCAGACATGAAAGAAACTTCTGCCAGCCTACCTACCACAGATGAAGAACCTGAGTTCATCACAGAGTCAGAAGAAACTTCAGCTTCAAATGTTTTATACAAGGGTTTCCCGACGTGCAACACTGAGATATCTGCAGAGACATCAGCCACAAGAGTGTTTGTAGAATGCTCAGATTGCAATGTTCTACATTTACGACACTTCAGTATATTGGAAGACTATACCTCCAACATCGATGGGTCTCATACTTCAGATTTTATGATGGATGGTCCATGTGTCCCACTGGGGACATATCAGTATATACCATGGAGCCCAAAGTCATAATCCCACTAGATGTCGAGTCTCGTCTTCCAGATCAGCCATCGCCAGTTTGGGTTCCTGCCAATGTTCAGAGGGAGGAACACCAGCGACAGCTACCAACTCCTAGTACAATGGAGTACTACAAAAAAAGCAAAGTGAATAAAAGTGAATTTGAATTTTACGAAGAAGTTCAAGGAAGAATCGTCAACATACTGGAAGGCATGGAGCTGTATACCAGAGTTTTCTCTGAGAGTGACAAAAGAAGCATTCTTTACTGCATCTTCAATTTAAGAGATAAAGGCCGAGCAGGACTTCTCATGGAAAGAACATACCCTGAGTCGAAATAATGGATGAGAGGAAAAGGAAGAATCATCATTCAGTGCGGATGTTGTTATAATTTTACAAATGACAGACAGGAAAATCCGCTAGGGATCCTTAAACGAGACTAGGTAGATCCACTACCTCCTATAATAAAGTGGATGACCAAGAGAATGGTCAGATGGAACATACTACCTGCATCTTGAATAGTTGCATCATCAACATATATGACGAGGGAGACGGCATACCTCCTCACATTGATCATCATGATTTTGTAAGACCCTTATGCATGGTCTCATTTTTTAGCAAGATCAATATATTATTTGGGAAAGCGATTGACATTGTCGGTCCTGGCGAGTACAGAGGAACTGTAGAGATTCCACTACTAGTTGGTTCAGTTTTTGTTCTAAAAGGAAATAGGGCAGATGTCACCAAACATTGCATTCCAGGGGTACGACACCGTAGGGTGTCTGTGACATTCCGTAGGATGGATGACAGCAAAATACAATATGGGTTTGGAAGAGATACTACCGTACGAGCTATGAGAGGGTTGTACCTCTAAGTACATGTGAAGGGAACTCTTATCTTAGAGCATGCCTTAGAAGGTCTGCTTGATCAGGAGCTCGTCGTACCTTATATAGATGGTCAGAAGGTTCACTTTCTTTTTTATAGCAACATGATATGTATCTGATATACTCAACCTACAATGTATTCATGGCATGAGATGTTCTAGATGTACTTCAACATGGATTATATATTGTACATTTTTAGGCGTTAGCCTATGTTTGATTTGTGACATCTTTATTGGAGCAGATTAATGGAAATTTCTCTCAAAAATGTGTTTTTTTGTCAGTTGCCTTTTTGTGCAATGGATGGAAGCCACAAACCACACGTTGGTTTAGAATTTCAATAAACGAAGAATGAAACAACAAACCTTTAACAATAAATAAAATTCAAATAAAAATAATCACAAATGAATAAACAACAAAACAAATTTCTTTTGAAAATCAACCAATTAAAATTAAAACTTTAAAGACATATTTTGAAAAATTAAATGTCATAAAAACAACGAGAAAATAAAATGAATCTGTTGAGAGGATTCTTTCGGTTTCAAAGTTTCTTACTCTTTTTGCATGCAACACAACCATCTTTATTTGCATTAACTCTCTTCACATCCCCACAAAATTTCATATCCTTGACAAAACCCCACAAAACTGTACAAACCTTCTTCAACAAAATTAACCTTTTCACATGACACATTTCTGCAAATCTAACATCACAAACTCTCTACACTGTTTTCATATGACTCTCAGAGTCAGTACCCAACTTTTGACTCCACATCTTCGAGATTGGTATAAGACCCCTTTTAATGGAGCATGGCATCCTATTCTTAATCTTCAAGGTTGGTCCCTGACTTCCGACTCTCTTTTCAAAAATGATAACTAAAATTCAATTCTCTCTTTCAAATCAGTACCTAAATTTTGATTCCTTCACATATTTTCATATTCTATTCACATATTCCCCATGAATTCTCATGTGTGAATCTGCATATTTTCTGCATAAGAGCACATATATTCTCTTGTTACCTCTTAGGTTGGATGTAAGTCCTAGTGCTTTCCTTCCCAACGTGACACATATATTTTCTTGTTACCTCTTGAGTTGGATGTGAGTCCCAGTGCTTTCTTTCTCGATGTAGCACATATATTCTCTTGTCACCTCTTGGGTTAGATTTGAGTCCTAGTGCTTTCCTTCCTAATGTGACACATATATTTTCTTGTTACCTCTTGAGTTGGATGCGAGTCCCAGTGCTTTCTTTCTCGATGTAGCACATACATTCTCTTGTTACCTCTTGGGTTGGATGTGAGTCCTAGTGCTTTCCTTCCTAACATAACGCATATATTTTCTTGTTGCATCTTGAGTTGGATGTGAGTCCAAGCGCTTTCCTTCTAGATGTAGCACATATATTTTTTTGTCACCTCTTGGGTTGGATGTGAGTCCTAGTGCTTTCCTTCCTAACGTGACACATATATTCTCTTGTCACCTATTGGGTTGGATGTGAGTCCTAGTGTTTTCCTTCCTGACGTGACACATATATTTTCTTGTTACCTCTTGAGTTGGATGTGAGTCCCAGCGCTTCCTTCTCGATGCAGGACATATATTCTCTTGTCACCTCTTGGGTTGGATGTGAGTCATAGTGCTTTCCTTCCTAACGTGACATATTTATTTTCTTGTAACCTATTGAGTTAGAAGTGAGTCCCAGCGCTTTCCTTCTCATTGTAGCACATATATTCTCTTGTGCCCTCTTGGGTTAGATGTGAGTCCTATTGCTTTCCTTCCTAACGTGACACATATATTTTCTTGTTACCTTTTGAGTTGGATGTGAGTCCCAGTGCTTTTCTCCTTGATCTAGCAGATATATTCTCTTGTCACCTCTTGGGTTGGATGTGAGTCCTAGTGCTTTCTTTCCTAACGTGACGCAAATATTTTCTTGTTACCTCTTGAGTTGGATGTGAGTCTCAGCGCTTTCCTTCTCAATGTAGCACATATATTCTCTTTTCACCTTTTGGATTGGATGTGAGCCCTAGTGCTTTCCTAATTAACGTGATGCATATATTTTCTTGTTACCCCTTGAGTTGGATGTGAGTCCCAGTGCTTTTGTTCTCGATGTAGCACATATATTCTCTTATCACCTCTTGGGTTGGATGTGAGTCCTAGTGCTTTCCTTACTAACATGGCGCATATATTTTCTTGTTACCACTTGAGTTGTATGTGAGTCCCAACGCTTTCCTTCTCGATGTAGCACATATATTCTCTTGTCACCTCTTGGGTTGGATGTGAGTCCTAGTGCTTTCCCTCCTAATGTGACGAATATATTTTCTTGTCACCACTTAATTTGGATGTGTGCCCCAAAGCTTTCCTCCTCAATTTAGCATATATTTTTCCCGCCACCTCTTGGGTTGGATGTGAGTCCTAGTGCTTTCCTTCCTAATACGACACATCTATTTTCTTGTTACCTCTTAAGTTGGATGTGAGTCCCAAAACTTTCCTTCTCGATGTAGCACATATATTCTCTTGTCACCTCTTGGGTTGGATGTGAGTCCTAGTGCTTTCCTTTCTAACATGGCGCATATATTTTCTTGTTACCTCTTGAGTTGGATGTGAGTCCCATCGCTTTCCTCCTCAATGTAGTTAATATATTCTCTTATCACCTCTTGGTTTGAGTGTGAGTCCTAGTGTTTTCTTTTCTAATGTGACGCATATATTTTCTTGTTACCTCTTGAGTTGGTTGTGAGTCCCAGCGCTTACCTCCTCAATGTAGCACATATATTTCCTTGTCACCTCTTGGGTTGGATGTGAGCCCTAGTGCTTTCCTCCCTAAAGTGGTACATATATTTTCTTGTTATCTCTTGAGTTGGATGTGAGTCCTAGTGCTTTCCTCCTCAATGTAGCACATATATTCTCTTGTCACCTCTTCGGTTGGGTGTGAGTCCTGGTGCTTTCCTTCCTAACGTGACGCATAGATTTTCCTGTTACCTCTTGAGTTGGATGTGAGTCCCAGCGCTTTCCTCCTCAATGTAGCACATATATTTCCTTTTCACCTCTTGGGTTGGATGTGATTCCTAGTGCTTTCATTCTTAACGTGACACATATATTTTCTTATTACCTCTTGAGTTGGATGTGAGTCTCAGTGCTTTCCTCCTCAATGTAACATATATTTTCTTCGCCATCGCTTGGGTTGGATGTGATTCCGAGTTTTTTCCTTCCTAACATGACGTATATATTCTCCCTGTCATATGTCAGTTCGAATATAACTCCTCAGTGGTAACTCAAACTGGTACAGTCCTTTCTTTCTGGAGACATATCCTTAATGGTTGTCGTCTCCTACAGTGTTGTTACCCTTTTGAGTCGGATGTGAGCCTCTGTGTTTTCATTCTCGATTAAGTCCTCCCACACAATCCTATTCTCATCTTTTGAAATCAATTTCAAGACCACCTTAAATGGATTATGGCATATGATTCTTATTTTGAGATTGATACCAAAATTTCAATTCCCACCTCGGGGTCAGCACTTATATACTGACTCCCATACTTTATAAATACCTGAAATTTCATAACTCCAAATTCTCTCTCTGATCCCCAGCAAGAGTCCCTACTCCTTGATTTCAATCAAACGATCACCTACTAATTCCCTAGCAGAAACAAATCACACACAACTCTACACATACTTCTGGGTTTGTTGACTTAGGAGTTTGTATTGGTTTTTGTTGATCACATTGGTCAATGCCAATACGCGCGGTGTGCTTGACCAACACACCACACCTATTGGGGGTCCATTTGTTGAATTCACTTTTGGTTGAGGTTTAGTTTTTCCTCTTTACTAGCCTAAGGTTTAGCTATAGGACTTTTCTATTGACTATTCTTAGAAAACTAGTAAAGAAACCCTCACCATTAGAAATTCTATACTCTACTTTACTCAGCTTGAAGTTCCACATATTAGTCCTAATCTCTACCACTTAGTAGGTGGGGTCACTATGGGGTAATTTAAGATGAGTCACCCTTAGGACTGCTGGACCTTAGGGTTGACCCTGAGTGTTGGTCTAGGGCTTAAGGCACTCACTTCACTCCTAATCACTCACTACCATAAACCCAGAATTTTCTGACTTTGGTCGCTTGATACTTTGGGAGACTCATGTAAGTGGTCCCCTAAACCCATTAACCCTAGGCTAGGGTTTGGCTAAGATCACTACATAGAGGACCCAAAATGGGGTTTCCATTGGTCCATGTCTTATTGATGCTGGTTGGCGCTCCAACTCTAACAAGATACCCAACTTAGCATTTTGCCCCTAAACTCTCCCAAATTATCTAGATACCTTTAGGACCCTAAAATTGGCAAAAAAATCCCAAATTTACCCAAAATACCCAAGTTGGTTCAAAAATCATTTCAAACACCTTAAAACACCCAATCTACCCAAAATCACCAAAATTAGCCAAATAACCAAAATGCCCGCTCCTTAGCCCAAAATTCTAAAAGTTCCAAAAAATCCCAAAAAATCCCAAACCCTTCCAAATATTCTCAATTTCATTTTTCTCAACTATCACATCAAATTTGGAGTCCATTTGCCATAATTTGTGTTGAAAAATCTTCATAACATTCCTACACATCAAATTTGTCCTTAAATTGTCCTTGGTAAAGCCTCAATTTCATTTAATTTCAACATCAGTCCAAAAATCCCCAATTTTGCCTCAAATTAGTCATGTCCCCAAACCTCACCAAATTGAGGGCCTTAACCCCAAAATTTCCACTCCATGTCTTCATGAAAAATCTGCCTTGATCATGTGGACCATTCAGTTTTGACTTAGCCCAAGGCTAGCCCAACCTAGACCCATGTCTAGCCCAACATGCCTAAATTGACCAAATTTTAAAAAATCCTTGAAATTAACTCACCAATTGAACTCAAAATCACTTCAACCCTTCACCAAAGGTCATCATAGCAATCATATATACAATGTTGATCAATCAATTGGGTCAATTGATTGGCTAGCCTAGCCCAAACCCAAGTTTTGATCACCTGGACCCACATTGAACCCATGCACTAAAGGTGGCCTAACTATACTAAAGTCATCAAATTAATGACTCCACAGCCATGAATTGGACCCTTGTGACCAGCTTAAACCCCATGAAACCACCTGAGCTAAGCTATGGACCAAAGGTCCCCTAAATCAAGGGATTTAATGACATGTTTTCTTAAGCCTTGAATATTTTTTGCCAAACTAAGGCCAAAAATCATTAAATTATTGTGATATATTCCCCTGGCTCACCCGACCTCCCTAGCCATCTCCCCTGGCTGGCCGGCTGGCCTAGTGGTCGTCAAATGACAAAACTGATAGCCCCTCCTGGGACTAAACCCAATTCAAACCTAGAGGCCACATCATCCAAATTGAAGCTTAGAGTCTCTCTGCCCTCCACATAGGTAGCACATTTCACACTCTAATTGGCCATGATAGCAAGCCTAAGGCCATTTTTAAAAAATGCTCCACTCCACGGCCATGGAGAGAGAGCTAAAAATTCCTCTAAGAGACTTCCATAAAATGATCCCAAAGTCTCTTTAAGACCTCCTCAGTGCAACCCAACCACCACAAATTCCCCTTCCATAGAGCCCTAGTATATACTTTGATCAACACTTGAAATCGGCCTTGGTTGAATTTGGGTCTAGGCATTTCACCATAGCAAGAGGCTTAATCTCTAGCTTCTTTGGACACAAAAAATAGTGCCAAGACTCTCTGATCAAAGCTTCCCTTCTCAGAGTTAAGGTATTGAACCTCTTATCATCCCGAGCCTATTTGGATTCTCCATTTGATTGGGCTTAATTTAATTGCATGATTACCGTATGGATATGTTCGTCTCACTTAGACGAGTTGATAGGATCAAATCTGGCGTGATTTGGTTGAGTCTAGGCTGAGATCTTAGGATTTTAGTGTCACAGGATCACTCTATCAGGGACGATGATGGGGAGCCGTCTGATCGCGCGTGTATCAGAAGGATGGAGGAGATTGAGCCGGACAACCCTTCCTTACATGAACCGCGAGCCGATTCAACAGCTACGTGGATGGCGGCGTCTAACCAGAGCACGCCATGCATGCCTTCGGAGCTGCCTAGGATACAGTCAGTGTCGCGCGTTTAAATAGAAAAATAGGGATTTTCTTATTTAAATAAGTAGCCCTAGCTTTAAAAATTCATTTCTTAGCGTAGAAAAATCATTAAAATAAAATAAAAATACTCTCTTGCTCAGTGAATAGAGGAGAACATTGTGAAAATGATTTGGAGTCCATTCGATGCATATTTTATTTTAAATTAATTAAACATTGATTTGGATGTTTTGATTCTCCAGGCATGTAGTAATATTATCATGGCTTGAAATTTTAGCATGTTGTTGTCTCTCTCTTAGGGATCACCCTCTGATTTTTCTAAAGTTAGAGGAGGTCCCTAGACAAAAATTCATATTTTTCAAGTTTATATCTATTATTTGCATAAATTAATCATGATAATTATCATGTTGCTCAGTAAATTCCATGAAAATTTTGGAAGGTTCACTATGACCAGAGGACCCCTTAAAAATAATTTCATGAGTTAAGTCATTAAGAATACACATAATCTTCGCCAACCCTAAAACACAAATAAAATTAATTTTGAAAAATAAAAACAACAAAATGACTTAATTTTTTATCTCCACTATTTTTTAGGATCCAAAGAACTCGCCATAAAAATTCCAAAGCATTTTAAGTTCATTTAGTAACTTAAGTTGATTTTTTAAAGATAAATACCATTTTAGCACTTAAATGATTTTTAAAAAATCAAAATATGACTAAAAATTTTACAAAAACTTGTTTTTTTGAGTTCTCTATGATCAGTGGTATTTTCTAAAAAATAAATTGTATTTAAAATGAAAACTTATTTTTTTAGCTTTTTTTTAAATATTTAAATAATTAAAAATCACAAAAATACTAAAATTCATGGAAATATTCTAAATTGCTTCCTAAGAACTTAGGAACAATTAAAATATTTTTATTGATTTTCTAAATAAAGATACTGAATTTTAAACCTTAAAAATAATTTTAAAGGCTAAAATGGATTTTCACTAAAAAAAATTCCAATAAATCAAATAAAACTCACAAAAATATAAAATTTTCTGTTTTGGGTTCTGTGAGCTTAGGAAGATTTTTCAAAAATACAAAACTTAATTTTCCACATTTAAAATATTTTATATTTAATAAATACCCCAAAATTTAAAATAATTCTTAAAATTCAAATAAAATTTAAAAACTCATGAACTTTGGTTCAAAGGCTTCTCTAGTCTAGGTCTACCTCTAATAAAAATTTTAAGGGATTAAGATTTACCTTGGTTAAGTTATGAATTTTCTTTAAAGAATCATTTTTTTGCATGAAAATAATTATATACATTAAATTAAATTTTGAAAAATCACATTTTCTCCTCTGATGTCTTAATTGACCCACGAATGAGGTAGGATAAAAATTTCAAAGTCATTTAGATTAAATTTGATAAATTATGAAGTGTTAGAGCCTTAAGGGCAAATGTGTAATTTTGGAAATTTAGCCTTAATTAACACTTAAGTTTAATTCAAGGAGGGAAATGGGCCACCTCTGATCTTAATTTGGATGTTTGAAATATAAGTGGTTAATTGGTCGAAACCAACCTCACTTTCTTGATTAAAAATATAAGTTAATAAATTTCTATATTATTAAAATTTGGAAGTTTATTAAAATAAAATGAACCTAGGACTTAGGGGTATGACTTTTGAAGTCAATAACTAATCAATTTAATACCCCTTTTTGATTTTCAAATGAAATTCAAATAATGAATCATGACCACCTAATGCATAACCTTTTCGAAACTAATTAAGACACTCATTTATATCATAAGGGCTTAGTAGTAATCTAAGTTAAATCAAGACTGATTATATGAGGATTAAAAAACAAACACAATTAAAATTAAAACATCTTTCAAAAACTACAAGCCCAATTAGGAATACCCACATAATATTCAAAATTAAATTACAAATGATAATTACCTTATTCTTAAGGATAATTGATACATCAATGTTCATTGAGCATTAGGGTGTTCATAGGATGAATTATTAAGCAACATAATAAGTTTAAATGAGCTCAAGGCTTTTCATTTGGTGATAAGAGGGAAGTATAAACCTGCTTCTTTCTCTTAACCTGTTGCATACCTTAGAGAGCCACTAAGCTTAATATATTTTGCTTGAGAAATATCATCCTTAATCAAATTAATAAGGACCCACCAAGACATGACCTAGGGTTAGGTAGGTCGTCAAAATTTTACTTCCTAGTTCCATATAAACTGCCTTAATATGCCTTTTGAGTTTCAGATGATGGAACGAGAAGACTCGCCAGGTACATTTTTACAGTTTTCAGCACTGTCTTTCTTGTACTTTTATGCTATACTTTTATGCTTATGCAAACTTGCATGCTAAACAACAATGTCACCCTGCATGAAAACTAAAACTATCAAAATAGCCACAAAACCAAAACCAAAACTAAAACAAAAACAAAAACTAAAATCAACCAAGATAAAAATCACCTCCAAAACATCTAAAATATAAAACAACTCAAAATTTAATCACAAACATCACACAAAACTACAATTGTAACAAAATTAAGATGTCTCTATCGGATGATCGGGAATCCCTCGGAGTAGGTAACCTACGGTTGCTAACGAGGCTTCCCACAGTCTAAATGAAATTATGGAATTCATTACGTTGAGTTTAGTAAGTTCATTTGGACTTAGTGAATCAAAATGAAAATAGTGGTGTTAGAATGAGGGAACCGTAGGATCCTAACCGGTGTCGCTCTAATCAACTTTAACATGCCCCCATAAAATTTAAAGAACTTCAACCATAGGGCCACCTGATTTGACATCATAACTTGACACACTAGAAAACTCAAACTCGTCACGGCAAGGAGCTTAGAGCTAGCATGGTGGGCAGCATGGCCGTCTTCAACAACAACACCTGTCTTTTCCAGCTAAAACAATCTTTCTTTCTTAGATATAAGCAACAAAGCCATAAGACTTCGAGGTTGCTTGCTTATGAAACGTAAATCTTCACCTTATCTTTAGGCATTTGTACAGCCCTGCTATACAATATAAGCCATAACTTGTCTTAGGATTCTGAGGTCATCGTTCATCATGACCAAAACCGTCACATCTTTCAGCCTTTTTGTGATAGTTCATACAAATGTAAGCCCTAACTAATAAAATTTGCAAAATGAAACACCTATTTATTTCTCCTCAAAAATGTAGCCAAGCATTAGGATAGCTTCGGAAGTCATCGGGGTTCTCCTCTGGATCCATGACATCCACTAGTTCTTCCTCCTTTTGACTCTACAACAAAATGTTCCAAATTTGAACTAATACCCTTTCACACCTCTACATCCAATCTTATTGAAAAGTCCTACCCTTTGAAACTCCTTGAAGATAATATTTCCTGATTTTTATCAAGAGTCTTCTTAGGTGACTTTGGTCATTTAAGATGTAATTAACTATAAGGGCTTCCCTTTAATAAAACCCTATTTAATTCTTTATATTAAATAGGAGAACTTGTCGGTAAATACAAAGGTTTTGCAGACAAAACGGATGTCATATATTCCTTAGTTTATTTGATTGAATCTCATCCTCAAGTCTTGTGTTTATCCTTTAGGATAGATATAGGATTTGAGGTACAGTGCTCTTTCATTTAAACTATGAAAAATATGGGGTCAGTTTGATTTCATATTTTCCTAAACTAAATATATATGTAAATTAAAATGTCTTTCCGAAGTGGGCGACGGGATTTCGATTCCGGTGACCGACAGCTTCTTACGGCGCAACTCCTCCAACCAAGAATAGCGCCGGCCGTAAGATATAATAAGTGAAAAAAGATAATCAAAATCATTGTTATATTGTTGCATATAGACAGTCGGGATCAGTAATCCACTTTGTATCCTTCGATCTTTACTTGGTTATGCATTTCTTCCACTGGCGGAGGTGGAGGTAGCTCTTCTTGAGTTACTATTTGCTTTCCTTTATCTGTTGGAGCTGACCTCGGGGTAATACTTTCCAGCTCCTTAAGTTCACTTTTGTGATTTCTTCTTCTTAAGATGTCGTAGGCAAATCTTCAAGTGTTTCTTCTTCGTCAAAAAGATCTAAGTTGATGGCAAGTGGTGCACCGTGGCACTCGAGGATTAGTTCCTCACTCCTGGTGCAGTCGTGTTTGGTTTTGTCGATGTCTTCATTGGTCTTGCTAACAAGTTTATTGGATTTAAGTATAATTTGAGGATCAGTTTGGGAATCAAGATCAAAGTTAGATTGGTCATAACCGATTACATTATCACTATAAATAGTTAAAACATAGCCAAATTATAATCATTATATTCTTAGGACCCCGAAGGGACAAAAAGATAATCATACAAGGTTAGGCGTTTGAGGATTTTCTTCCACGAATCTTAGACAACTAATCTAGCAGAGGCAGCCCCTATCCTACCCTCCGTGTTATCAGTCTTCATGGTGGTGCTCTTCTTCTTCTTCTTTGGTGGTGGTGGATTTCCTGGCAAAATCTTCATCTCTGGCTTGGTAGTCTGAAGACTCTAAACGGAGGCTTGCCTTGACGCATTCTGAATTTGGTCCAATACACTCTCAAGCTTATTCTAAGTCACACTCCATCCACTTTTACAAGCATATGGGTCAACCGGATAGACTGGCTCAGCCAAAATCTTTTTATAGAACCTCTTTCAAGTTCTCTTCAATATTCTTTCAGAATCGTTATATTTCCTTCCTTAATATTTTTCTTGAGCCAATCCTTAAAGATGAAACAATCCTTTATAGTGTGTCCAAGCATCCGGTGATACGGGCAATAATTAGGTTGATCTTTTTTGTCAACCTCTTTGTGTTTCTTTGGCTCTAGTAATCTGAACTCAGGCTTCTTCATCAGACTTCTGAACATTTTTGGGTACCGCTTCATCTTTCAAGGAATAAATTGTTTTCCTTTGTTCCGTCAAGGACGGACCCTTTATATTTTCCATTCAATATGACCCCCCCCTGAGGCAGTTGCTGGCTAGACTGACCATACTGTTGTGTCTGTTGTAGAGCATGTCGCGATCACGACTGGGAATTCTGATGAGAATTTTCTACATGTATCTTCATTGGTTATTTTTTTAATTGATGGTTGTCGTTATTCAGAACTTCTTTTCAAATGCCCTGGTCATTCTGGATTTCCTTGCTTTCTCTTGAGAATTCATATGGTTGAATACTTCTTGAAGATTGTTGGCTTCGCTGAGTAGCTTCTTGAAGGATTTAATGGTGAGTCCCTTGAGCATGAAAGATACTGGCACATGGATGCTCTTGAGTAAGATCTCAATTATATGATGTTCCTGTAGCTTAGGTTCTCATTTCAAGCTAAAGTTTCTCCACCTTAAAATGTAGTCCACTAAATTCTCATTGGGCTTTTGTTTCTCTACTATGAGATCTCTAATAGACACATGATGCTACACTCAATTGTTCTAGTACGGTGAATGTCTTGACTGATCTGTTGGGTAGTTCGGCATACCAATCAAAAGAGATCCCTGACATGCTGCTGACAAACTATCGGAAGAGTAAAGCTTTATTTCCCCCTGTGTTACCACAACTGGCTAAAAAAATGTGCTATATGTTGCCTGAGATTTTTTATCCCATCAAATATCTAAGTTTGGCGACACAAAACCCTTAGGGTAGGGTATGACATCAAATTCCTCTGAGTAAGGTCTACCCTTCAAAATTAATGCACTGCCTTTAAATTGGGATAAGGCCTTCCGAACTTGCTCGACCATTTGCTTAAATTCCTTTTCTGGTATGACACTTGATGGAGAATCCTTCTTTTGCTGCTCATCTCTATTCACTGAGGCAACTTCCCTCCTTTCATTTGTGACATGTATAATCTCTGGTTGATTGACTTCTGGGGAGGCTAACTGTGGTGGTTGAGACTGTCCTTGAGCTATGGCCATGACGGTCATTGAAGCGGCCATCTCTTCCATTCTTTTCTCCATTTGGCTGATTTGCTCATCCCTTAGGAAAACAATCCTACGCATCTCATCTACGGCGTTCTCTTCGACGAGAGGTTAAGCGTCGCGCGCAGATATAACGCCTCTAGTCTCGATGACATGGATATCTATGAAATCTTCCTTGAGGTAATCATTGAAGTCAAATTCATCATCATCATCAATGGAAACTCCATGTTCTTGGGCCAAATCAGAAATCTCAACCCTAAGCTTTCAACCTTTCCTATAATTATTGAATTTGTAGCACCTTGAGATCTAGAGGGCTTTGCTGGACATCCCCTACTTGCTCATCCATCTCGCTAGCAATTGTTGCGACAGTGTCAGGTACTTTGGACCCTTGCTTCATTCCATGATCCTGCCCTTTGGACTCATTGGATTGTATCGGTACTGTGACCTTGGGTACCCACACCTTTTTCTTCGACGGTGATGTCTAGGGTAGGGCGACTGGACCAAGGAAGGATTGTAAGAGAAAAGAAGAGATTCAAAGGAAATTCAAGAGTTTGGTGGAGAGGAATTTTAGATAAGTTTTTATCTTTGTAACTACATTTGATATTAATTTTGACTTCTTGTATTTTAACATAATTTCTACTTTTAAACTTAAGTATTGTTGTGTTTTCTCCATGAATTTTGAGTAGCTTTCTTTATATTTTTCCATAAAATGATAAATAATTAAGTGTTGGAATGAAGTTGTATGAAGTATTGATCTATAATGTTGGAATAAGTTGTGATGATTTAATCTATGTACTTCATTTACTTCTTGATTTGGCCAATTGAGATGTTAATTTTTGTTGTGAGAACATGTAAGATTTGTGATGGTATTGTCTTAGTCAACTAATGATAGAATCACATGAGTTGTATTGATGAGAATGTAATTCATATGGTTGTGTGCAAATAAATAGGGGAATAAAATTTAATGGGTATATAGTTAGAAGACTTTAGAGTGACAGGCCAAAGCCCCCAATTCGGTATATTGTTTTAGGTTTTGATACGAGATGTTAGCCCCTAGGTGGAGGAAGAAGAGAGAACTCTACAATGAGAGCTAGTATCTTCCATATCTAGGTCATCTTCAAGATTATTCAAACTTTAGATTAGCCAATGTTCTTTATAGCATCTCTAGTAATGGTAAAGAATAATATTGCTCTTATTTGGCACAACACAATTTAAATACTTCCACAATAGAAATCCTATACTAGTTATTGATTCATAATAAGGAAAAATAAATTTTATTTGTCTTGCCTTCATCTTACAAATATCTAGTTAAATTTAGTTAGTTGTTTACTATATTTTCAATTATCAAAATTACCAAAAAAAAGTTGGTTACTTTATTTTTAATTATATAAAATTACCAAAAAGAATCGAACTTTTATTCCTACCATAGTATATATAGTTTGAGTAAAACTATTTTTCAAAGTAGAGTTTGTTATCTAATTTCTTCTTAAAAGTTTGTAGTTCTCCCTGTGGGTTCGATATTTTGGGGCTTAATAAAAAATTCTTATAATACTTAATAACAATATGTATACTTGCATAGTATCTCAATAATTAAATATAATAGTTGCACCCTTACTTGCTTCGGAACCAAGTTTTTGGCATCATTGTAAAGAAAGAAATTCAAATAAAAAAAATCAAGAATCTAACCGCACATACATCATAGTACTATCATACCAGATAGGGATCGATTTTTTTTGGCTTTTGATGTTAGGAAACTTCCATCTAATTCTTGGCAGTGGAGTCAGAGGTAGAAGCATATATAAGAAAGTGGGATCAATACCACGAGGACTTATTAAGGTTTTATTAAACATTAGATGAGAGTAATGATGATACAAATGAATAAATTTTATGTTCATCATCGACCAAATCCTCTAATGAAACAGGCTAAGAGAGGTTTGTCTATCCAGATTTTTATTTCTTTCTAGTTTATCTCTTTTAATGCTTACTTTTTATGGTTCAAAATGTTTGTTCTACATATTCTTGCGTTTACTTTTGGTGTTTTGATATGTAGTTGCAGTATGTTTTCTATTTTGATTGGAAACATTTCTAATTTTTTTTGCCACTTATAATATAAGTATTATGCTTACTTTTGTTATTTTTACTTCTATTCTTTAGTACTAATTTTATTTATGTATTTCCTCCTATTACAAATGGCTTTTATTGTTTGTGAAGATCAATCACCTCAATTACCTCACCTGATAGATCTGAGTTCTTATAAAAGGACAAATAAATTAGTGTTCTACTCTGTCACACAAAACACCAATGTTGTGTTGATTTGCTTTTAAAATATATAGTCTTTATGTACACATTTTTATACATATTTTTGAGGTATTGCTTTTTAATGAAAGATATTTGTGTATTTTTTTTTCAAGTACAATTAAACGGATGAAAAAAGGTGAAAGGAGCGAAAAAAAGATCAAATTTGGAGCAAAAATAAAGAATGTGTAAAATTGAACCGAGGTGCCTAAGCACCCAGGATCGGCTCTTACGCACCAGTGCAAAAGAGAGAGCTGCACCTAAGCACCTAGTACCTCATGCTTAAGCGTCAGAAGTAGATATTTGATGATTCAATGAATTTGGATGAATCTTTTAATAGGTGTTTCAAGCAACTCTTGATGAAAACGTGGAAATTAGTTAATTGACATAAAAATTCATGCAATTGACTTTTGAAAGGAGGCAACTTCTAGAAGATTCATTGAATGTGGACACATGTTGAAGAGACACTGACCAAAGGAAAATATGTTGAGATTTTCATAGCTATTTTATACTGTTTTTTATGATATTGCACTTTAAAGAAAGGTATTTTTGATATTTTGTTGTAGGAATGATGAAATAGGGTCATTGGAGCAAAAAAAATGCAAAAAGAAGTGAATTTGGAGTAAAAAGGACCAAAATGTGAAGAATTGACTAGGGCGCCAATGGCGCCATCGACCGCCAACGGTGAGATTTTCCCGAGACTCCATAATTAATTCATTAAGAGGTTCTTCGATGACATCCTCGAGGCTACCGATGGCGAGCTTGGCAGTTATGTCCAACCAAGCTTTGGATGAAGACAAATTTTGAAGGGATGCTTAGGCAACTCTTGGGAAAACTCATTCACAACTTTGAAAGAAGAGTTTGACCGAAAGTTAGAAAGGTCTTGGATGTTAGAAAGGTCCTAGAGAGGGGGAGACTCAAATTTGAAGTGTGAAACAAGTGTAGAGAGTCTAATTTGTGAGAAATTCTTCGAGAGATTGTAAGAGTGGAGGGAAAGTGAGAGATTTCTTCCTTCTTGCTGCTTTGAAGAGGAATTTTGTGTGCTGTAAAAAAAGGAAGAGATTCATAGGAACTTCGAAGAGTTTTCTTGGGGAGAAATTAGAGATAAATTTTTTTATTTATTGTAGTTTGTATGACTTTGATTTTATATACGAATTCCAAGTTTTGTTGTGTTTTCCCCATGAGATCTGAGTAGTTTTCTCTGTCTTTCTCCTTGTCTTGAGATTTGTGAAATGGTGAATTGAATTGGTGAAGCCATGAAAATGTTTAAGAAATTGGGATGATCTTTTCACTTAGATCTTAATTTACTTTCAATCTGGTCAATTGATTTGTTAAAATATGTTGAGTTTTACAACTAAAGTGAAGATCACATCCAAGATTCAGGATGGTCAAAGCCCTTGGAAGTTGAGTGCAAATAAATAGAGAAATAAAATTATCAGGCGTAGAATTAGAGATTTTAGAGTGACAGACTAAAATTCCCAATTCAGTCCTATCGTTTTGGTGCTGAAGTGTAGATGTTAGCCCTCAGGTGAGGGGAACGTGGGAGCTCCGAAGTGAGAGCCGATATCCTCCTCCCTAGCCGCAGATTTAGTAAACAAGCGTAGGATTAGTTAATGTTTTTTATGCCTGGACCAAAGGGTAAGGAATAGGTATGGTTCTATTTGGCACAATATAATTTGAACTAATTCACTTTAACCATTCACTATAATTTCTTGACAAGGAGGAGGATGCTTTCTTATATATTGAATATCACATTTGAACCTTTATTAGTATAATTGGTTAGTTAATAGTTATTAAAATTATATATTTATTTCAATTGCCTATTAGTGACAGATAAGCAAATTGAACTTCATTGTTGTGATTAAAGTATTGCTTTTCTAAAATCTTAGTTCGTAGTTCTAATCTTACTCCCTGTGGATCGATATCTAGGACTCCATTAGAGCTCTATATTACTTGAGCGATACGTATAATTGCGTTGATAAGTGTGACTTTACAATTATTGAATATTTATTACGTCCATATTTATCGAATATATAACTGTTATTAAGGTTTTGGTACAGTTTTTGAGGAAGTAAATCTTTTAGTAGCAGTATTAAATACTTATATTTTTAAACATATATAAAGTCGCGGTCAGACACCAAGGTACCTTTTGAAAAGTTATAAAATAAAACTTGAATTAGAGAGAAAAAGGATATTGATCCATCCATCCATCCATCCATTAACAGCTAACCCCCACCCACACGCCACTGCTGCCGCCTATAACCAGCATCGCTGCCACCACTTTTTTTTTTTTTTTAAGTTGTAGTTTGTATTATAAGTGAAGGAAGAGGTTCAAATGAACTTCAAGATTCTGGTGGAGACAATTTGAGATAAGTTTTTTATCTTTGTGACTACATTTGGTTTTAATTTAGACTTCTTATTTTTTTGCATGATTTCTACTTTCAAACTTAAATATGGTTTGTTTTCTCCATGAATTCTGAGTAGTTTTCTTTATCAATTTCCTTTAAATGATAAGTGATTAAGTATTGGATGGAAGTTGAGTGAAGTATTAGTTTTTAATGTTGGAAGAATTTGTGATGATTGTAAACCTTATACTTTATTTACTTCTTGATTTGGCCAATTAAAATGTTAATACATATTGTGAGAACATGTAAGATCCAAGATGGTATTGTCTCAGTCAACAAATTGTAAGAATCACATGAAATTGTATGGATGAGAATGTAATTGATATGATTAAGTGCAAATAAATAGGGAAATAAACTATAAAGGGTGTAGAATTAGAGGACTTTAGAGTGACAAGCTAAAGCCCTTAATTTGATTTATAGTTTTAAGTTTTGATACGAGATGTTAGCCTCCAAGTGGGAGAAGAGGGAACTCTAGAGTGAGAGCTAGTATCTTCCCTAACTAACCTATCTTCAAGATTGTTCAAACTTTAAATTAGTCAATGTTCTTTATAGCATCTCTAGTAAGTGTAAAGAATATTATTACTCTTATTTGGCACAACACAATTAGAATACTTCCACAACAAGATTCATATACTTGTTGCAGATTCATGATGATATTTTATTTATATTGCCTTCTCCTTACAAGTATCTAGTTAAATTTAGTTAGTTGTTTACTTTATTTTCAATTATCAAAAAATACAAAAAGAATCAAACTTTCATTATTATTATAACATCTAGGGTTTGAATAAGAATATTTTGCTAAGTAGAATTTGTTATCTAATTTCTCCTGATTTGAAGTTTCACATTATCCATGTGGGTTCAATATTTGGGGCTTAATCAAAAAGTTTTATATTACTTGATAATGATACGTATACTAGCATAGTATCCCATTTTTAAATATAATAATTGTATTCTTATTTGTTTCAAAGCCAAGTTTGTGTCTAGTTGTTACTGGTGATCAAGTTTTTTGTGTCATTGTAAGGTAAGAATTATAAGTAAGGAAAAAATTAAGAATATAATCACATACATCGCATTGACATAAAAAAGTTTTGGGATCAAGTGCCACCACCACTGCATCCACTCTCACGCCTTCAATTTTAAACACTCTGCCACCACCTGCCACTCAGCTAACGCCCCCACTTTACCACCACCTCTCACTCAACCACCATCTCCCACTCAGCTAACACCGTAACTCGTCCACCACCTCTCCCTTAGACACCACCTCCTCTTTTAGCCACCACTTCTCTCGTCTGATGAGTTGAGCCTTCTATCCAACCATTCTGAGTTAGGACACCCCCAGACGAATATACGTTAATTTTGGTCGCCAAATTAGGAAGAAAATATTTAATTCAATTTATGTACATATACTTTTGAGAAGTAGTATTTTAAATGTTAAAAATACAAGACAAAAATGATCTTATATATACAATAGTTTAGATAAACAAGCACAACACTGAATGCGATGCATCTATCCTAAGGAATAGACACATTACCTGCTAATGAGACTCGATTAAATAAACTAAAGAATTTATGACATATGTTTTAGTCTATGAAATTATTTATGTTGACTAATAAATTTACCCTATCTAATACAAAAAATTAGATAGGTTTATATTAAGTTGGGTTCTAAAGTTTCCTATAAGGGCAAGCCCTTATAGTTAATTACATCTTAAATGAACAAGGTCACGTAAGAAAACACTTGATTTAGATCAGAAAATATTGTCTTTAAGGATTTCAAAGGGTAGAACTTTCAAGGTCAGACAATGGAGTGTCAAATAGGAAAAGATCAAGTTTGAAACATTTATTATGGAATTCAAAGTGAGAAAACTAGAGGATGTCATGGATCCTAAAGAGAACCTTGGTGACTTCCCAGGCTATCTTATGGTGAGGCTTCAATTTGAGAGAGATATTATTAAATGTTTTATCCTACCAATTTTATTAATTTGGGTGTACATATATATGACATAATCTTACAAACAACCTGGAAGATAGGAGAGTTTACATCATAACAAATGATGACCTCATAGCTTAAGACGAGTTAGGGCTTAAATTGTGCAATTTGATTGTGCAAAGGCCTAAAGATGAGGTGAGGATTTATGTTGCACTGGGAAAACATCCTCGAAATCCTATGGTTTGTTATTTAATTCTAAGAAAGGAGTTGATGTTGTAGAACCACCTTTCGTGCTGCTCGCGATGCTAACTCCAAGCTCCTCGCCTAAGTAACAGCCCTAATGTCTAAAGTTTAAAGGTTTTACCACATGTGTCAAGTTTTGGTTTTGTTGTAGTTCAAGTGTCTTATTTGGGGGAAGTTAAAGGTTATTAGAGCGAAATCAGTTAGGATTCCACGGTTCCCTCATTCTAGTATCAATATTTTTCTTTTGAATTTACTTAGTCTAAACGAGTTATTAAACTCATTTAAATTAGGGAAATCTCGTTAGCAACCATGGTTTACCTCATCTGAGGGACTCCCATAAATTCAGAAGGTCATATTATGTCATGTTATGTTATTTTTGTTTTATTTTGAAAATGTTGTTTAGTTTTGAAAATATGTTGTGTTTTGTATATAAAGTAAATAAATTAAGGTAGGAAAATTGCTATAAATTAAAGAAATAAAATTACAGTGCATAAAAAATAAATGCGTACCTATCATCTTCTCATTAGAATGGTTAGCATCATAAAGCAGAATTTATTTGTAGTAAATCTAAATAAATTGCATGAAAGTAAATGGCAGCATCCGGTATGGAAAAGTAAGAAATAACTAGTTGTAGTGAAACCCGAGTAAAAAGAAACCCATAGTCACATATAGAAGATCAAAAATGGGTATAAGACATTGGTAAAGGTGGGGGCTCAGAGCTAGACTATGTGCTTCTTGACCTTAAGTAAGAGCTACTATCCGATAATTTATGGAGGCCAGTCATAACCTTAATCCAAGTGATTGACCATGGTCATTTTAAAATTTTCATTTTTAAATATGGTTTTCATGCTTATAAAATTTACTTTACAATGCAGAAGAGATTTGAGTTTTAAATATTTTGTAAAGTGGTGAGATCCACAAGTCAATCAATTTAATAGAGCTAGAACTACAAATGATCTAAGAGTATTGGGGGCAATCATCTTCTCATGAGTCATTGAATAGTATCATTGGTCCTTATCCTATCCTTTTATGAAAGGTCCTTGAGGTAGAAAATACTATTCTAAAATCTCACATCGTATCCCTCATTTTAGTACCCATTAGCATTATCTTCATCACCTTAGCCACCTAGATTTTAGACTTATACAAGTTTGATGATCCATATGTGGCAAAAATAAAATATCCTCGCAAAGATTTAAATACCTTAGAGAAGACTCAAATCCTTGAGCATTGGGTCAATTAGTATAGGATAAGTAGTGTAGGGTATTTTTATTGATTTAAGTGAATTATCGGGTCTTGAGGCATAACTTAGTACGTTCAATGGATGATTTTCTAAAAAAAGTATAATAAGTTCAATTGTCCTTCAAAATATCCCAAAGATTATAAAAGTGTTCAGGGCATGACCCTCGATAGCATTTACAACCTCTTGAATTGTTTTGAGTTCATTTGAACTTATTATATTGTTCAATTAATCATCTAAAGTTAAATTAAGCTCAGTAGATTAATATACTCAGTCCTCAATAAACCTTGATATCTTAATTATTCCATGGGCGGGGTACTAGGACATTCATTCAGTGTTTTATTTAATAGTTATGTAAGTGGGTGCCCCTAAAGGCAATCTCAAGTCATTAAAGATCTTGTACCCACCACAAAGGTTGGGCTTATAGTGTTAAAAGGTATTCATTAAGTAATCATGTTTTTCTTTTCTAATCCTTATTAAACAAATTTAAATATCAAACCTAATTCACCAGTAAACTCTTAAATCCAATCTCAGGGGTAAATTTGTTGAATTAGAAGTACTTAATTCTTATCAAAGTATCATGCTTATCATCTAATCACTAAGTAGGGGCTTCTAATAAGTGAGTAATTATCTTCCTAGTTCAATCCCATAACCTTAGTGCCATCTAATTGAATTAACCTCCAAGTCACAATAATTTATAAAATTACAATTTTACCCTTATCATGAAAAGGTGGCAAGTTGGTTTCTACCTCTTAATCCATTATATTTAAAGCATTATGATCAAAATTACCCATTTCCCCTCTAACCTAACCTAAAATTTAATTAGGGCATCAAAATCCCAAAACTACAACTTTGCCCCTTGGGCTCTCAACTTCATAACTCACTAAATACAACTCAAATGACTTTGAAATTTTTATGGTACCCTACTCATGGGTCAATTAAAAAATCAAAGGAGAAATTACGATTTTTTTCTAATTCTATTTAATTTATATAATTATTTTAGCTCAAAAATAGAATTTTCATTGCTAATTTATTTAATTAATCAAAGTAAACTTTCTATTCATGGTAAAATTATTGGAGGTTTAGCTAGGGCAAAGAACCACTTGGACCATATTTCATGATTTTTTTTTTTCATTACATTTTAATTATTAGAAATATTTATTGATTTTAGTGATTAGTTAAATAAAAAATCTAGTTTAAGTTCAAAAAATACTTTTTATATTTTTTTTAAATATAACTAAGTCGAGAGATCTCAGAGAAACAAACTTTTCATTTTGTAATTTTATTTTATTTATTATAATTATTTTAATAGAAAATTAAGAAAAGTACATTTTTAGCATTTAAAAAGATATAACTAAATTAGAAAAATTTGGCAAAATATTTTAAAAGGTGTCAAGTGATCAGGGAACAATTAAGAATATTTTTAGCCATTGTCATATATTTGCAATTTTTTTATTTTTTTAATTATTTTAATTTAAAAAGTAGCTCAAAAATGAACTATTTATTTTAAAATAAATTTTATTTTTCCTAGGTACCCATCACAAGGAACTCAGAAAACTATTTTTCATAATTTTGCTAATTATATTTTTTTAATTATAATTATTTTAATACAAAAATCTCATTTGATTTGAAAGTAGACTTTAATGATCAAATCAATTCAAATGGACTTCAATTTTTTATAGAGAGTTAAAATAATCATTTTTTACAAACTGAAATTATTGTTTATAATTTTTGAATTATAATATATTTATTTAATTTTTTACGAGTTAAAATACTTAATTAGCTATACAAATGTTCATAAATATTTAAACTTAGTTTATATTTTCCTAGAATCCTCTCACTACTGGGAACCTATTAAAATAAATCTCATATTTTTATTATTAATATTTTAATTTATGTAATTAATTTAAGAAAAAATGGGCCACTAGACTTAAAAATTAGGGTTACAGAGTTGGAGGTGTCTTCTAACCTTGGAAAAATCTGAGTACGTCCTCACTATCATGAGAAATAAAACCCTAAGTTTCAAGCCACAATGAGCACTATTTACTTATTTAAAATTAAAATAGTTCAGAGAATATTTAATTAATTAAAAATTAGAGATAGGTCAAATAATTTTTTAATATAGTATTCTCCTATGTTCACTGAATAATAGGGCATTTTTATTTTTGTAATAATTTTTTACACTATGTTATGAAATTTTAAAGTTTCAATATTTAATTAAAGAAAAAATGCCCTATTTTTCTACTTATCCACACGGCGCTGGCAGGATCCTCGGCGGCTCCGAAAGACCATGTGTCGCACTCCCATTCGACGTCGCCTTCAGTGTCAGCGCTGACTCGGCCCCCACTTTATGCTTAATCTATTCATCCTACTCGTCCGCTGATAGATTGATACACGTGTGAGTTGACGACATCTGTTCATCGTCCCCATCTTTTCTAAATTGAGAACCTTCCACACTAAAATGCTAAGATCTCTCTCGATACTCAAACAAATCACATGGAATTTATTCCTATAACCTCATCTAGTAAAGGTGAACCTATATATATTGTTACATACGTATGAAATACAAGTTCACCTCACATTTGATGAAACCGCTCCTAAAATTAGGGATTTTGAAAAATACATTTTCCTAAGAGGTGATGCCTTGATTGGGTGCTTGTGAAAGCTTCTTTGTAGCCCAACGGACCTCCTTGAAGTGCCACCTTGCTCTGGTATAAGTCTTAAATATGCTTTTGACCAACAAGTGATGCGACCTTAGTTTAGGAGTAAGCTAGACTTCTCAACAGAGAAGAGTTTTGATGGGGAACTTTCTTGTTTGGCCTCGGGAAGCTTTTGGATGGTTTAATGTGGGGTTTGGTGGAGTTTTGTGGAGTGATAGAAAAATTCCTTAATTTTGAACTCAAAATTAGGGTTTGACAGTGGGTTTCAATGGCTAAGGATGCTGGGATTGAATTCAGAGAGGTCAAGAAAAGCTTTGTGAGCAATTTGGAAGGATCTTCGTCGACAATTGGTAGCACTCTCTTCATGGCCAAGAGATGGGTGTTTTAAATAGGGAGGAAGGGGTGGCCAATTAGGCTGACGCCAGTGGCCAATGAGAATGGGACACCTTAGATGGGTGCAAATTTGATTTTGTCCTTAGGGTGCCTTCTCAATTTTGGGTTTTCAGGCCACTAGGCTAGCTAGCCAAGCTATGGGAGGTGGCTAGTTGGGTCAGGGAACCAAGGAGGAGGTTTAATTGTGATTAGGATGGAGGTTTAATCAAGTAGCTTAGGTCAGTTAGCCAAAATAGGATGAAATCCCCTAAATCATGGGACCCTTTGTCCATCACACTCTTAAGGTAGGCTAATAATATCTAGGCTGATTCTTAAGGTCCAAATGTTTGTTGTGGTGGTCTAAGCTGAGTTGAACCAAGTGGCTCCAAGTGGGTTTAGGACTTGGGTTCAATTTTTGGGGTTTGGGTTGGACTTGAGTTTTGGTTGTACTAGATCCTGAATTTTGCCCAATTTAATAGTCAATTTGGTTTAAAAAATTTTCATGAGACATTTCGAAATCAATTGGGTTGAAGATTGAGGAGCTATGAGGTTCAATTTGAAGGAATTTGAAGTTTGGGACAAAATTTGGGGTTTTGACTTGAGTTGGATTTGGGCTAGGCTTGAGACTATTTCAAGGCCAATTTAAGGTTCAATTTGATCTAGAGAAATGTTATGAAGAATTTAAAATTCAAAATTTGGGGAATTTAATAGGCTAGAGGCTTCAATTGGATGGGATTTTAGCTCACAGTCAAATTGGGGGTTTAAATTGGGCTTGGAATTTAAGTTTAAATTGAGTTCAATTTAGCTTGGATTTAGTTCAAAATTGTCTTAGACATGAAGAAATTGAGTATAGATTTAAAATTGGGGAAATTTGAAATCAATTTGGTGGAAATTGGGCGTGATTTAAAGACTAGATAGTTAGGGGTAAAATTGGGATTTTGTTCAAAATTGGTCAATTTGGTCAAATTGGGTCCAATGGATGGTTATAATTGGTTCTGGGGATGTTTGGAATGATTTGGGAGGTTTTGGGAAATTTTTTGACACAAAGGGCATTTTGGTAATTTTGGCAATTTTGGGAATTTTGAAAATTTTGAGGTGTTTTGTGCAATTTGAGTGGTTTAAAAGGGTTTGAATGATTTTTAGGTAAAATTGGATAATTTAGGAAATTTTGAGAATTTTAGGGTTTCAAGGATAATTTGGTAATTTTGAGAAAGTTTGGGGTCAAAATGCTAAAATGGGTATTTGGGTAGAATGCGATCAATTGAGGATGCTAACCATAAAATTACCCTTATGGTGCCATGAGGCTAAGGGAGCTCCCATTTTGGATCCTCCATATGTTGTCTTAGCCAAACCGTACCCGAGGCTAAGGGGTTAGGAGATCATCCACATGAGTCTCTAAAAGAGTAGGGAAGCATAATAAGCATGTTTGGTTAAGGTTTAGGGCTTCCAGTGTGTGTGTGTAAAACTGACTAAGACCACATCACCCAGGGCTACTTTTAAGGCCAAGCAATCCTCTGGGGACTCTTCTTGAGCTCCCCCATATTGGCTCCACCTACTAAGTGCTAGAGGTTAGAACCAACATGTGGAATTTCAAGAGAGCAAAGAGGCATTTCAAAATTTTAATGGTGAGGACTCCCTTACTAGTCCTCTAGGAATAGTCAACAGGAAAAATCTCATGGCTAGATCCTAGGCTTCTAAAGAGGAAAGAATAGACCTCAACAAAAAGTGAGGTAAGTGGTTAACCTAAAGAGAGACTCATAAGTTTTTTTTTTATATTATAATAAGTTCAATGATCTTTCCAATATTTTCTATAGCTAATACTTTTATTTTATTTTTATCTCTTCAAGTTACCCCACTAACACCTCGTAGATCATCAAGAGTAGGTATGATTCTATGTATCTATTCTGGAAGTAGATCCTAATCGTGACTCAAGACATATGGTTTAGAGAGTTTAAGATAGGATCATTTCATTTGAACTTGAATTATAATTTAAAATTATTTTGTTATACTAATAAGTATTATATAATTTTTAATTTGTGGAGAACTTTCCACTGGCTGTGGATGCATTGCTAACTGATTCACCAAAATTTTCAGGTTTAAGGAAGGCATCAACTAGGTGATATGTTGGGCTCAGTTAACCAGAGTCTAGGATTCTTCTGATTATGAGAGGAAGAGAGCAAGCAACCAACTGATCAACATAGCATAAGGGGCCAAGGGCGCCAAACTCCACATTATATGCCCGACCTCTCACATGGAGCACTACCAAAATCTTGTAAGATTTGTTAAATACTAGATAATTTTTTTATGTAATTTTATGATACTTAAAAATTTTTTCATGTCCATAGGCTCAGAAGCTTGATCGAGCACCCAACATTACAGAGTTGTATTTCTCTCGGCATGTCAATGTAATTAAAAAAGTGTTTTTCTATATTTTTTACACAATTATTATAAAATTTCAGGTAATCAATAGTTCTAATTATGTTAGAGTACTAGCACATCTGTGACATCCAAAGGCAAAGGGAGAGCTAGATCATGATAGCCGCCAGCAGCGTTGGAAGCCCGTCTACCATTTTGCAATCTGATTTTGATATTTAAAGACAAACAACATGGAAAATGAAGGGGAGGGTGTGTGTCTTGGGTGAGAAGGGAGAATTGCATTTGAGACCGAGCTCTCTTGTGCTCCTTTGGTTGGTTTTAGGTCATTATTATCTGAGCATGAGGAACTTTCCCGGTGCATTACTGCTTTGAATTGTGAGATTCTGTTGTCGCGTGAGAGAGTAAAAAGTCAATGATAGTTTAGCATGACCGATGGAACATACTATAGATTGTCGTGGCAAGCGGCTTCTGAGTTATGTGGTTGAGTACAAAGGAGAGGAAGGTGGGTGATGATGACCCGTTGGGGTTTATGTATATTTTTTTGAATTGTGTATGTGGACATATTATTATTTGTATATGGATTTTTTTGTGTTTTGATGTGATCTTTTTGCACATTTAGCATAATGTTTGTTAAATTATATTAGTTTTCTTTGTCAATACTTATACTTTATGCAATAGATTATATGTTGTGCTACTGGATAAGTAAATATTTATGAGATTGGTATTCATTGTATGCAAGTTATAAAAATCTGATTGTTATTTAATACTTTTTTAAGTTTATTACATATTTTCATTGGCCCTGTATTGAACAATTCCGATGCTAATACCTTCAATAATTACTAACGTAATTTGATACATTGCAGCGGTAAACAACATCATCTGTAAATATGGTCGATGCAAAAGAAAACACAAATTTGTGTCAGGCAAAAGTGGACGCAAATTATTTAGTTAACATTTGTGTCGGCGTGGGGCGTGATGAAGCTCTTTAACGTCAATCGTGTCTGACTCTAAAGTTGATGCAAGTTATTTATTTCAACACTTTTGATGCTAATTGCATTCCTCAATTTTTGCGTGGACCATATGTCCGACATTGGATTATCGCCACATTAGCGTCGGATTTAACCGATTCTAATGTGCACAAATCTAGTAGCGCAAGACTCCCATCCATCTCTCTCTCTCTCTCTCTCTCTCTCTCTCTCTCTCTCCCTCTCTCCCCTCTCTCTTTCACACACACACACACGCATATTTTTTCCATTTGATATAAAGGCCTTACCGAATTATATGCACTCACGAATAATATGCGATCCTAAGTCTTAAAAGGATTATCAGTGAAGCACTATAGGATCAATTACCAAGCTCCATTAAAAAGAATAATAGCCCTTACGTCTTTTCAGTAAACATTCTTACAAGCAAAGATAACTTTGAATGAAAAACGAGGTGGCAAACTGTGGGGGTTTTCGTGGGCCTTTCATGGCAATGGTCAATCATTTTTTTAGGCTTAAAAGCCAATAAAATCCTATTAACTAGATTAATGACATGCCCTTAGAGGAAAAAAACAGAAAAAAAAATTACGATTCAAAAAGATTGGAGCAGTCTTCTATATCCAAATAACTTAAATATATATATATATATATATTGCTTTGTAATGAAGGTAATGAGAAGTTTATTCATGCTGGTTTCTTTCAGGAAAATCCAAAGTTACATATTTGCTATATTTTAATAATTTTTTGTTAAAATATTTCAATACAAAATAGCCATCGACAATGATTTTAATCAGAATAAACACCTATGAATTGACCCGTTCCCAAGCCAAAGTTGATCGAATTCTAAATGGACTTGATCCGAAACAATAATAAATTTGGGGAGGCCACAAAACATAAAGAGATAATTGCATACAGACCACCCGGATCGTTGATATTGCCAAATTAAAATAAAAAATAAAAATAAAAAATTGCATTACGACCGCCATTTTCTTGACCATGCCCGTCCCGCCCTTGCATCTTCATTATTTTGTTCATATACTCGAAGAGTTCTCCTACCGCTGATCTCGTCTTCGCAAAGGACTCGGCGCTTCGAACGACAAATTCAATGGCTTGGGCATTTAAAATATGTCAAAAGACCAAGGCGCCTCGCTATGTTATAAATAAGGCAGTAGTTCAGCATTGTTAGACATCAACCAAGCAAAATAAGCTTATAGATTCAACATAAATGGCGCCGTTGCCATCCACTCTCGTCCTCCTATCCACCCTCCTCTCCCTCTTCTTCTTCCCCTCCCCTTCCGCTGCCAACGAGGGCAACATCATTGTCACTGGCGACGTCCTCTACACCGACAGCCAACTCACCGGCCCCAATTCCGTTTTCGTTATGCAAAACGACTGCAACCTCGTGCTTTACAACCCCAAAGGCTTCCAATCCGGCACCAGTGGTTTCGGCCCCAACTGCACCGCCGGCATCACCGAGTACGGCCAGCTTCAGGTTAAAAACAACCTAGGCACCGTCATATGGACATCCGAGTCCTCCGGGCCAAAGGGCAATTACGCCGGCATTCTCCAGCCCGATGGCCGTTTCGGTATCTACGGCCCCGCTCTGTGGACCATTCCCCGATTCACCCAACTTAGCGCCGAGGAGGAGAATAAGATCGATAACCAACCGAACGTGCCCAACCTGCTGTTCTCTTCCCAGATATTGAACGAGAATTCGACGCTGGTGAGCAGGGACTACACATTCGGAGTCAAGCAAGGGTGTGTCCTGGAGTTCACCAAGGCTGCCGTGGGCGTCACCTGGTCAAGCCCGAAAAGTAGTTATGGAAGCAGCAGCGGCCATTGCTTTGCGAGGCTCAATTTCCGGGGGCAGCTCTCCATCCTCGACGACAACAACAGAGTCGTGTGGCAGACCAAGCCGGCGTTAGCGGAGGGAGTCTACGTTCTTGTCGTGAAGATTACGGGCGAAGTTGCGATCTACGGCACACGAATCTGGCTTATCTAATGCTTTATTTCTTGTGCGATGTAAAATGGCTTGAGGCTGTCTGGTCTGGTTTTCTTGCTTGGTTTTTGGGTCTAAGCTCCGCCTTCTTATTCTGTTCGTGTTGTGTTTTTTTTGTGGAATAAATCGAGGCTTGTACTTGATTCTATTGATTGTTATGCGTCATCTTTTTTTATTTGCCTTTCGGTTAATGTTGTACTGAATTACTTAACCTTTTTTTCTTCAAATTGATCTGTCCTTTGAAACTTGCTAGTCATATTTGATATAATTTGATTTTTTTTTTCTGTTTTTCATGAATTTTATCATTAATTGCTATAATATCATTATCTTTATAGCACAGAAGTTTCTAATTTGAAAAATAATATTTGACATTTAAAATATGTTATTTACAAATCAAGCATCCTTTTTATCCAATTTTTTCCAATTCTCACTCAAAAATCAACGGTCATAATAAAGCTTCAACCCATATTTTCATTTTTATCTTATTCATAATTGTTTGTTCCAGATAGTTTGTTCCAGAGACATATAAATATATCGATTTCATAATTTAAAAAATCATATAAATATTTAATTTATAAATATCAATATTACTTGTGTTCTACATGTAACTATTTCATACTTAAAGAGTATTGACGGGCAAGCTTTCTTGGGTTGAGCTTCGGGGACTGGAAGGGTGCAAATGGAACGAATACATTCAATTAAAGCAAACTAAGCCATTTGCCAGTTAAGTTTACGTCCTGCCAGTTTGACTTAATGCAATTTGCCAGATAATCATATAATTAGAAAATTTCTTCGCTTTTTTTATAATAACATGAAAAAAAATTGTTTTTTTAGTCAACGCGGTCATTGTAGGGAACGATTTTAACATCATTTAAATGGCACAAATTAAGTAATTTTAATTTTTTCTTTTTGAAAGATATGAATGAGAAGTTATGTAAATTTACTTCTATATTATTATGGTTATATCGAACTATCAAAACTAACACGACCAAAATCCAGTATCTGTGAAATTGGTTTCAAAAGCATTTAGCAGCTAATATGTAAAACCACTGTAAATTAATTACTGTGATTATAATGACTGCTACACTGGAACATCATCTATCACTTATGTAAATATCTTTATTTCTAGGAGTTTCTTTGGTTTAATTAGTTTCAATATTCTTATGATCTCATCCTACAAACAATCCTATATCTTTTTCACATTCCATCATCTCCATGTCAAAACACTTAATGCAGTCTTCTTACTAGTTGTCAAAAGCAACTACATCACTTATGCTATGTTTTTCTTTTTCTTTCCTTCTTTATTATTATTATGATTGTTATTTTGTTTAAAGTGGTTTAGATTCCTTTTTCGAGTATTGCAGCTCATATGCGTTGCAGCCGGGGCTTGCATGCTAAGATTAGACGTGTCTTTTCAACAAAACAGTTTTGTAGGGGCATTCTTATGTATTAATCAAACACTTCAATTTTTATATTTACATGAATAATACTCATAACATTAACAACTAATTAGATAGACCAGCAATTTTTCATACATTCGTTTATGACGCCAAACTATTTTGATTAAGTATAAATATTGAAATTTGAGTATTAGATATGTAAATACATAGAAGACTAAATACACCTTTTCAAGGATAGATGAGATGACATATATGTCATAATTGATGTTTAGATGTTTTATATATTGATTTTTGGCATATATGCATGTCTATTTTACCAAATTAAATTGATGTGATATATGTATATGTATATTCCTCAAATATTATAAAACTTTTGTTGAAGGGCATTTTAGCATATAGAATTCATATAGTGATTTTGTCGCAGTTTTAATTTTATTGTAAGAAAATTTGCATCACTTAAAATAGTTGCTAAAACCTTTTAAAATCACTTGTAAAGCTATTTGTAGTAGAAGAAAATACTTAAAAAAGACAAAATATAAATATTTTATGATAAAAAAATAATTTTTTTGAAAAAAAATTAAACGCCCAAAGGTCAAAATAGATATTATGTTACCACTTTTGTCCGAAATTTAAGGAAAAAATATTTAATTTACTAATGATTAGTATATAGAATGATGACTTGAGTTTGTAGATGAAAGAATTTTAAGCAATATCAGGGGCCCATCTAAGCTATGGCCCATTTTGACCCTTTACTAGAATAAAACAATTATAGATCCACCGCAAGCAATGCAAAATCGGTTTTAACGTCATTGTGGCAGGCCGGGCGCCGGCATTCCTCTAATTGCATTTAAAGAGATAGATTTCCAATTTTTTTAAAAAAAATAAGCTAATCAGTCAAAATCTTTGATTTATCAGAAATCTATTTTTAAGCTTATCATACATCAAGAAGGGACTATTTCAATGCATTTGTGGCTGCACATAGAATAAATCCAAGGAGAATTAAGAAGTAGTTGTTTAGCTGCTAATTCGAGTTTATGGATTAATTTTTAATTCTTCATAATTAAGGTTAATTTTGCACAAAATTCGAATGAGATAAATTTGTCTAATTTTAGTGTGTGCATTAAGTAGATATGATAGATTGATTAATGGATTTTGTTAATTCAAATATATTTTAATTTTGATTTTAATGAAATTTAAAATTTTCATTCAATAACTCTGAATGAATTAGTTGCTAGATTTGTTAAATCAATAGAAGTGGTTAAATACATATGACCGAAATTTAGAATAATAATATTATTGTCTTAAATTTTGAAACATCTTCGAAGAGCATAAAAGATAGATTTTGCAATCTCATAAATGAAAGAAAACAAAAAATTTTGAATTCATTTTAGTTCATAGTTAAACTTATTTAAAAAGAACAAGAAGAAGCAAACGAGTGTTTGAAATTCATGTAGTTCTTATTCCTGCACCAAACATTATACAATCATTTGATAAACTGGACTAGACCAATAAAATATATTCAATTAAATTTACTTTTTTATTTATCCAATTGAGAAAGATAGATGTTTAGATGTTAGACAAATCCATAGAAATTACGTGGCATATATATAATTTATATTTTTATATTTATCTCTTGGCAAAAAAAAGAATATATTATGTAAGATGTGTGTTACATCTAACGAAGGAGAGGCATAAAGAGTCCCCATGAATCAAAATTTTCAAAACATTAGATGGAGATCCACTACAAATGACAAATTCAAATTTGGAAGCCCCATAACATGACACACAATTACGTAACAATTTAACTTCCAAAAGAAGACCAAAATTTTGACTCAATTTATATTTAGCGACTAGTGTGCAAAATTAAACATTATATGAAGATAATAAAAAGAATCTACACACTAGGGGTACTACGCAAGAATACGCATCATTTCAAGTAATATAGGATTTTCTTTAAAAACCTCAGTATCGATCCCACAGGGAAAAAACCAAAACTATTATAAAATTGATTTTAATAAAACCTACTATTAACTGTAGAAAAAATTATTTATGAAATGATTGCAAGTTTTTGAGAAATATCTAATCCTATTGATTTAAAGAAATGCTAGTATGCTAAGCAAATGTAAATGTAAATGCAAGTCTATTTAAAAAACATAATTTTAAAATGCAAAGTTACCTCTACTCTAAACTAATAATGTATGAAGAGTTCAAATTTGTATAAAACATATTTCCCCTTGCAATGAGTTTATAACTAGTACAGGAAAATAAATTTAAAAGTTAACTAAGGTATTATGCCAAATATGAACAATTATATTTTTTACCCTCGGTCAAGTGTATAAAGAACATTGACTAATATATAATTTGATACATAAATTTGTGGTTAGGCTTGGAAGATACTAGCTCTCACTCTAGAGTTCCCACTCCCCCTCCCATGAGGGCTAACATATCGCTTTTGTTTCCAAGAACCTAGACCAAAATGAGAATATTAATCGGCACCCTAAAATCTCCAATTTTACGCCCATCAAAACTTATTTATCTATTTATTTACACGTAATCCCATGGACTACATTCTCATCCATGAGGCTAAATGTGATTCTTACTATGTTGGAACACCAATATTCTTTGCTAGCACTGAGAGGGGGTAGAGAATAAGTATGCTCCTATTTGTCACTAACTATATTAAATTCTAAGAATTTCATTCCTTCACATGATCTAGGTAATTGTACAAGAAAGGTATTATTTAACATCTCAAAATTCTCCAAACTAATTTATCCAGATAAGTTATCTTTAGATTTAAAATTTTCATTTAGGAGTAATTTTTACAAAAACCACTTTAATCGACATTCTAAACTAAGGCCTGACAATAGTAAACTAGAATTAGCCTAAAGGATTTCTCACTTCGCTTCTCTGTGGGATCGATATTGGGGTCTTAAAAGAAAACCCCATATTACTTGAACGATACGTATACTTGCGTGGTACCCTTAGTGTGTAAATTATTTTCTAAACTTTATAGCATTTTCAATTCTGCACACTAGTAGCAAAATATAAATTGGGTCAAGTTTCTTACCTTCTTTTGGAAGCTAAATTTCTGTGTAATTATGGGTCAAGCCAGAAAGCGCATGGACATACATCCAATCCAAGCGATAGTGAGAATGCATATCACATTAGGAAGGAAAGTGCAGGTACTCACATCCAACCTAAAAGGTGATGAAGAGCTCAGATTAAGAAGGAAAGTGTAGGGACTCACATCCTTCTAAAGAGCAAATCTGAAATATTGCTACATTAGATAGGAAAGTGCATGGACTCACATCCAATCCAAGCAGTGGCAAGAATGCCTATCACATTAGGAAGGAAAGCGCATACACTCACATCCAACCTAAGAGGTGATGAAGAGATTTTATTGAGAAGGAAAGTGTAGGGACTCACATCCAACTCAAGAGCTGATCTGAAAGATTGCAACGTTTGATAGGAAAGCGCAGTGACTCACATCTAATCCAAATGGTAGTAAGAATGCATATCATATTAGGAGGAATAGCATAGGGACTCACATCCAACCTAAGAGGTGACGAAAATATCAGATTGAGATGAAAAGTGCAAGGACTCACATCCAACGCAAGAGCTGATTCGAAAGATTGCTACATTGGATAGGAAAGCGCAGAAACTCACATTCAATATAAGTGATAGTGAGAAAGAATCAAAATTTATGCATTAAGGCAATAACACAACAAGTGCGGAGAATTCGTGAAGAGAATGTGGCAAACTTGTGGGAACTTGTGTAGATTTCATGAAATTATGTGAAAACAAAAAATTGTGGGAATTTGTGCAGACAGTGGAACTTCTGTTGCAAATAGTGTAGAGTGTGGAATTCCGAGTAAATTCTTTTATTATTTTTTTCATCATCCATTTTTTATTATTATTAGGGTATTTTCTGAATTTAATATTCTTTCATTTTCTTTTCCTTTACTTTGATTTTTAATTTCACTTATTATCAAGATTTCTTTATATCATTCTTTGTTCGTTACACTTTGGGACCAACATATGGTCATGTGGTTTTTCATCAATTGCACAAATAAGGCAATTCAAAATCATATGTTGCAGCAAAAGAACTGTTCTTTGTTAATTCTTTTCTGAAATGTAGTACAATTGATCATATGTTGATGTCATCCTAAACATCAAAAGTACATGTGCGGAAACTGTTACCTCGTAGATCATATCCTCTCTACTCTGTGCAGTACAAATACAGAAAATTTGCCTATCTTCTGAGATCATTTCATGGTCAAGCTAACTTTCTAAGCAACCCTCCAGAACTAAAGTCCCCTAACATATAATTGGAATCATAGCTATCTCACAGCTCCAACGGTCAAAGCCCTTCCAAGTCTGAGTCGAGCCGATATCCATATGGCACTTTGCTATCATTTATTCTTTGTAAAATGATTGAAACTTTTCTGAGTGAAATTCCTAGAATGCATTGTTTTGCGGGATCTGCCTTGTTCCCTTTCAAAATATGTACTGAATCAAAAGGTAGTGGAATCTCAGCCGATCCTTGGAATTCTCTCAGGCCAACTATTTGTATCTCTTTCCAAAACAAGATGTTGCTCTTGCTTATGAATGAAACTGTGCAAAATGATGTGATAAAATCATGGTGGTCATTATGGGGAGGCATGCAGTCTCCTTCTTCATAAATGTTTATGATGCAACTATTTTGAATACAATCTGCTGGCAATATAAGTCATTCCACTATTCTTTTGATCATTCTCTTTATTGTGGACGGCATGAGATCCACCTCGTCATTTCTCAAAATCCCCTCCGGGGGTCCCTTGCCTGTCCTTTGCAAAATTTTAACAACAACCACATTGAATGGTTATTCTTCCTCTGCCTCACATCCATTTCTATGACTCGGAATATGTCTTCTTCTTCAATAATCAGGCCCAACCTCTATCCCTTAAATTGAACACACAACCAAGGATCTTCTTTTCATTACTTTTTTAGAATACTTTGGTGTCTAACTCAAGTCCTTCTAAAATATTCATGAACTTTCCTTGAATTTCCTCATAATACTTGAATTCTTGCTTCCAGACCCTGCGTATCTTTTCCAGCTCGGACCTGGGAATCTTCTGCAAGTGCCAAGGCTGCTCCTTTGACTCTGCTTTGGAAGCAATCCATAGCTATTGTGGCTATGCAAACTGTGGTAAGTATGGCTATACACGTGGCCGCTCTGCACTTTTGAACATCATGGAGGTGGTTGTACATTCTGTAAAAGTCCTGTAACACTCTACGTGGAGAACATTACATTCTGGACACACCTTGAATGCCCCCACTAACGGTGTCTGTCTCAGTATCTTCACATTGTATGTAGAGAATTCCGTGCAAATTTGCTCAAGGATCTTTAATGGTGTAGGCTTTGTGAAGATCGCTGGCTCATTCTCTATAACTTGAGGGCTGGTACAAGGCTCCCTCAAAGTCAGGTCATAAAACTCTTCTTCATGAATCAGATTGAGCTTTGTGGCTGCCTCCCTGACACGTCTTCTTTCCAATCGCTCCAAAACTCTGTGTTTGTGGCTGTTGACATTTTTGCACTTTGTCTGTCTCAATGGTGCATATGGGAATCTCTCTACGAAAGCATCAACTAAGTCCCCTGCTGGAAATGTAATCATGGACTATAGGTAACCGACCCTCTCCATTAGGTTTTGTGCATCTAAAAACTTTTCTACCTTCTTCCTTTTCAACGATGAGTCTTCCTTAGCACTAATTCTTAGTAATGACTGATGAGTCTTCCTTAGCACTGATTCTTAGCAATGACTGTAGTCCTTCTGTTTCTCTGTAGCTGACTATTCTCATCAAGGGGCCCTAGTAGTCAACATTGGCTTGTTCATAATCCAAATCAAATTTTATAATGCCACCATGTGTCAATTTCTCTTTGTCAAGTACAAATTTTCCTTAGACCCAGTCATAGACACTGGCCACATAACCATCCTCGGAACATTTCAGACTTCATCCCGGAGAAGATTAGGTTGTGTAGTGTTTCTTCAAATAACATCCATTGATCGACAACATGGGCATCTCACCCTGGGAATCCATTAGCTTGTAAGATCATCCTGAATAGACCTTCGATACCCGTTGACCTCACTTTTGGTTAAGGTTTAGTTTTTCTGATTTAGTAGCCTAAAATCTAGTCATAGGACTTTCCTACCAACTATTCTTAGAAAACTGAACAAGGAACCCTCACCATTAGAAACTCAAACTCTTCTTTACTCAACTTTAAGTTCCACATATTGGTCCTAACTTCTAGCACTTAGCAGGTGGGGGGAACTCAAAATGAGTTACCCTTAGGACTGCTGGACCTTAGGGTTGACCCTAGGTGTTGGTCTAGGACTTAAAATACATACTTGCACTCACAATCACTCACTACCCTAAACCAAAAATTTCCTGACTTTGGTCCCTTAATACTTTTGGGAGACTCATGTAGATCGTCCCCTAAACCCATTGGCCCTAGGCTAGGGTTTGACTAAGACCACTACACAGAGGACCCAAAATGGGGTTTCCATTAGTCCATGGCTTATTGATGGTGGTTCGCACTCCAACCCTACCAAGATACCCAACTTAGCATTTTGCCCCTAAATTCCCCCAAATTACCAAAATACCCTTCTTTACCCCAAAATTCCAATAAATTC
>NEWO01000975.1:64057-89673 GCA_003013225.1 Phalaenopsis aphrodite
ATACAGGATTTGAGGTAAAGCGCTCTTTCATCTAAACTATGAAAATTATGGGGTCAGTTTGACTTCATCTTTTTCAAAACTAAATTTTTTTAAAACGTCCTTCTGAAGCGGGCAACTGGATTTCAATTCTATGCTAGTAAAACCCTAAATGAAGCTCAAAGTAAATACAATACTACTAAAAAGGAATTATTAGCTATAATGTATGATTTTGATAAATTCAGGCTTTATCTTATTGGAACTAAATGTATTGTGCCTACTAATCATTTTTTTTAAATATTTAATGATGAAGAAGGATGTTAAACCACGATTAATTAGAGGGGCCATTTTGAAGCAAAAGTTTGATTTCCAAGTTGTCGATAAGAAGGGTACTGATAATCAGATAATTGATCATTTATTAAGGCTTGAAAAAGAAAATAATGTTAGCTTTAATGGTGAAACTAATGACAATTTTCCTCATGAACAACTTTATGCAATTAATGAAAGGCAAATTATTTGTTATGTTGATATAGTTAACTACTTAGTTAGTAACATTTTACCCTACATATTAGATAGCCATCAAATTAAAAAGTTCATTCATGATGCAATTTTTTTTTTCTAGATGACCTTTAATTATATAAACAATGTAAGGACTTAATTATTAGAAGATATGTACTATTGGAAGAAACCAAAGAAATTATGCAAAAATGTCATAAACCAGATTATGGGAGGCATTTTTGGGTTGTTAAAACTGCATTTAAGATTTTACAATATGGATTTTATTGGCCTATGTTATTTAGAAATGTTAATGCTTACATAAAATCATGTGACATATGTCAAAGAGTAGACAATATTTCTAGAAGAAATAAAATGCTCCTAAATTTTAATCTAAATGTTGAAATTTTTTGTGTTTGGGGTTTGGATTTTATGGGATCATTTATACCATCTTCTGAAAAAATATATATATTGATAGTTGTGGAATATGTTTATAGATGGATTGAAGCAATTGCTACACATCACTATTATGTTAAGAGTGTTGCAAAATTTTTAAAGAAAAATATTTTTGCAAGATTTGAAATGCCTAGAGTAATCATTATAGATGGGGAAAGCCATTTTAATAACAAAACAATCAAAACATTAACTCAAAAGTATGGGATTAAACATAGAATTATCATAGCTCTTCATCCTCAAACCAGTGGTTTAGCAGAAGTGTCCAATCAAGAAATTAAAAGAATATTAAAAAAAAAGCTATAAATCTTAATAGGACAGATTGGTCTGCTAAACTTGACATTGCACTATGGGCCTATAGGACTGCTTACAAAACTCTTATAAGAATGACACCATATGAGCTCATATATGGAAAATCTTATCACTTGTCAATTGAATTGGAGCATAAAGCTTATTGGGCTATTAAAGAGTTCAATTATAATTTGAAAGCCGTTGGTGAGAAAATATTAATGCAATTAAATTATTTTGATGAGAGGAGAAGAGAATCTTATAAGAATGCCAGAATTTATAATGAGAAAATGAAAATTAGGCATGGAGGATTTTGACAAATCATTTTGAGTCTGGACAAGAGGTTTTATTATACAATACAAAATTAAAATTATTTTTGAGAAAACTTAAGTCTAAGTGGTAAGGGTCATTTATTGTAATAAGAGTTTATCCTTATGGTGTTGTTGATATTGAAAATCCTAAAACTGGGAGAATAATTAAGGTAAATGAACATAGATTAAAAGCTTATATAAGTGGAGATAGTCATACATTTGAAGAGATCCTAATGTTGGGTCTACCAAAGTAAAAATCTTGGATATGTCGGGTTGACGACTTTAAACCAAGTTTTCTATGGGAGACAACCCATTTTTATTAGTGTGGTTTGATTTAGTATGATTGAGAGTCATAATTTTTAGTTTTGTAATGTGTTTGCTTTAGTGTGGATCAATCAAACTTGATTGATGATTGGTGGATGTTTAGATTGTTAGCAGCTTGATTTGATTAATTATTGTTGTTATGATGAGTTTATGAAGTGACATTGAGTCTTACATGATTAAAATGACCCAAAATACGAGGAGATCCCGGAAAAAGACCACGAGTGTTTTACCAAAAGCTCTAATAAAATCATACGAAAAATCAAAAGAGAGAAAACCGCAAGCACTCGGATCGAGGCTAGGCTCAAATACTATATATTTATACTCGAGGGACATCGAGGGCTACTATCGGTCATCTGAATGTATAGAGTCCGCCACTCAACTAGAAGGGTGTCCTACTAAACCTAACTTAGGAGCGTACTCCTTAGCCCGGTACCAAAGTGGACAACAAACCACAATATATTTAAAATTTGTATTCCAGCATGCAGATGGATTTCAGGTATATAAAAAAAGTTATATCAATTTTATTTGTAGTGAAAATATTTTTTTATAAATATTGTATCTTTTATTATCATGTCTACTTTTATCAATTTTGAAAATTATGATTGTCCACGAGTCGATCACGTCATTGGGCGTAGGACTAACAACAACCTAAGAAGGTATGGGTCTCCCGTAAGTCTTGCGTCGATGAATGATACTATCATCGTATACTTCATCGAGTCCCTAAATGGGGTCCCGATGTTGTAGGATAGAATAACATTCCGCTCTACCACGGGTGTGCCTTTGTCATCACTGCCCTAAGCCCCAAAAAAAATTGGCCTACTTGAGACCCTGTTTAATGGTTTCATATATAACAAAAGGTTACATATGCGCACTTATGTATCAGACATAAGCACAAAAAACCTGAACCAAGAAGCAAAGAAAGCAAACCCAAAAAGCAAGAAAGGAAAAGGAAGAAGACTAACCCACCTCCAAAATCCAGTTAGAAAAGAGGAGCTAAAAAAATGATAGGAGGGTTAATCTAAAAACATTCAATTGACGGGACTTCTCGAATATGTAAAAAGGTGGGGAACACTCCCCATGCTAGTCATGAAACACTTCCAAGAAGAAAAACAACTTAGAAACTTCCAAGCCATTCCCAAATATAAAAAAATTCTTCATCTTTTCTTTCTCGCATATTACAATCAATTCGTCCTGTAGGACTGACCCTGAAACACTTCCAAATATCTCATGAATCACTCATAAAAAGGGGCATTCAAGGTCTTTCAAATATTCAAGAATTAAAATATTTCATTTTACTATCCTCAAGAAATTCCACTCTTCATCAAACTAGAAGTTTCCAATGCCAAATGAACCCAAGACTATACAGGGAACCTATAGAAGTGTTTGCGGCCAGGACAGTAAGGAACCGCCAAATAGGTGAGCAAAGGTGCCGACCAACATGAGTAAGGAAGCTCACGGCCAGGGCAATGATGGGGCAAACCAAACCCAGCTCATTGGCAAGGATAGCAGGTGGAGTCACCCAACCAACAACCAAATCAAGGGGCCACAACAAAGAGGCTCACGATCAGAGGTAGCAACACTGGGGAAAACACCAACCAACATCCAACACAAAGGAACCGCGGGTAAGGGCCTACGACTAAGGATAGCAAGGGGATGACAAAACAGACAACCAAAAGCCAAAGTTCAGAAGTAAAATTCCCAAAAGCCTTTGACATTAACCACCGCCACATGCATGTGTTTCGAAAATAGAATGGCAACAAGAGAAAATAGCCAGTACTCTAAAAGTAAGCTTTTTCAAAGCCTCGCAAACCAAAATTTCATTCGACATAACATTTGAATAGGGGGACAACAACAAAAAATAGAGATAAGCCCTTAAAGCGAGCTTTTAAAAGCCTCAAAACCCACATTCCAGCTACACCAGTGTTTCGGACAAGGGAGACGGTCGCAAGGAGCAAAACCAAGCCCCTAAATTAAACTCCAAAAGCTTAAAAAACAAACAGACTTTCTATTCAATAAATAATTTGAGTAGAGAAGCCGTCATAGAGAGCCAAAACCTAGCCCCCATAAGGCCAAATCGAGCCAGAAAACTAACTCTCGAAGCATTAAAACAGGTTCCAACATATATTCAAACAGGAATGGCAGCCTAACGAGCAAAACCAAACTTGGCAAGTGGCCAAAAACCAAGCCACCACTGGGCCAAAACCGAGCTACTACAAGACCAAGAACCGAGTTTTCCACAAAGCCAAAACCCAGCCACTACGAGGCCAAAATCGAGCCACTACAAGGCCAAAACCGCAGCCCAAAATGTAATTAAAACAGGTTAGAAACCGCAACCACATTAAAAGCTTAGAATGAATGTTTCTACCTTGTTGCCCACCATAAGAACAAGTGACAAAATCTTGCCTACGAGAAAAGAGAAATTTACAAACAACCTATGCAAGTATTTATATATAAATCATGCAATTATTATATATTTACATACCAAACACCTAAAAAAAGTTTAGCGACCTCATACAAAGTCCTCAACACTTTAGATGAACATGCTATTGCCATATATTTCCATGCATAGTATCATCACGCCAAAAGTAACATGAAGGCCCACGTAAAAGTTCAAGTGATGGTTATGTAAATTCAATAAGAAATGATTGATATGTATATAATATTTGCAAGAATGTCGTATCTGTGTGAAACAAGATCGGGTTCAACCTCATCCTTAGCCGAGCTAAATCAAACACATGCAAAGGCTGAGCCAACCCACAGCTTTAAGTTGAGCAGCAATTTTTTAACATGCCCCAAACCATGTCTTAGGATAAGGTGGAATGTGTGAAAACATGAATTTTGGGTGTTAAATATGTAAATATATAAGAATTGGGTGGTATGTATGTAAAACCTGAAGTTTGGGTGTTAGATACATAAACACTTGATGAATAAAAAGAAAAAACCAGCACATGTATATGTTTGCCCTTCCATCTTTACTCACAAACCAGCTCTGCCAGTTTTTTTTTTTACTTGGAACCAACTCAAAATATATTAAAGCAGCCAAAGCAAGGTTTGTAGATGCATGAACAGAGCAGATTTACAAAATTCTGTTGAAAACATAGATTAAGCAAAAGGCTAAGCAAGAGTAGAGTGTCATGGCATGAAATCAATGGAGCATTATCCCGGTCCAATCTTAACATAACCATCGCTGCCTCCCTTTTCATGGATGCAAAGGCGACATAGTAGCAATAGAGGCCAAAAATCAAGGAATAATTTACATGCATACCACTCCATTCCTGTACACTTACGTATTCAGCATCTAAACTTCAATTTTTTTTTTTTTACATGCAAACCATCTTACCTATGCATTAAAACGTGAATTTCACATTCAAAAGTTAAATGGGTCATTTTCAAGTTAAGGCAAAAGAAATCAAAGCGAATCATATGAGGCTCATGTACAGTGTGCAAATTTTAGGATCTCAATTGAAATTTTCCTCACAAATTCCATTCATCTTCTTTCTATTTGCCGATAAAAGTAGTAGATAGTAATAGCTCAAGAACAAATCTATCCTCTCCAATAAGCATCATGTATCCATGAGTCTAGCTCTCTAAGAAAAAAAATCAATAATCATAATAACGTAAACCAAAGAAGAGATCAAACTCTCAGATGGATCAAGACAGATTTTATAAACTCATTTGCCAATGATCATGATAATCCCTTGAGAAGGCTAAAGAAGAATAAGAGAAGAACTTACTTTCAAAGAGCGCAATGGAAACTTCAGAAATTTTGGAAGCAGGAATTCAAGCCCAGAAAGGAACCCCGAAATTCTCTACAAAGATGCTAACCCAGCAATCGTTCCCTCAAGGGAAATATTTATAGTTGAAAAAAAAAAGGAAAATGCAAGGGAGAGATCTTCCCTGTATGATGAGTTTGGGTAGGTGAGCCTCTTCACGACAGCATGGGGCGCTCAAGGAGGTTCGCTGGGTTAGAAAGAGCAGGCACAGGTGATAGGGATCATGATAAGGATCGCGTATGGGGCTTGTTAGAAACAGTGGAGCCCAGTCCACTATGCTTGGGCGATTACTTTGTTTTGGAGAGTTACACCTCTTCACAAATAACCATTCTCGTTTTCCTCATTTGTGAAGTAAAGCATCTCTTCACTCCCTTTTGTTCGTGATAAAAGCTTCAGATGACTCTCCTTTGGTTGTGTAATCATGCTTTGAGTTCTTCTTTGGTTTCCTCGGGATAGAGGAAGGTTTCCTCGGAGCAGAGGAAGAGAAGTGCAAGGAGGAGCAGTTCCTTGTGGCAGAAGGAAGAAGAAGGAAGAAGAAGAAGATTGTTCTCCCTAGGTTTCTTCTTGGTGGCTTGAGGCAAAAGAGAAACTGAGTTTATTTCTCTTATAAGTTTGTCTTCTTCGGTGTATCTCGGTGTAGAGTTTTCTTCGGTGTATCTCGATATAGAGAGAAGAACAGAGAGAAGAAGAAGAGAGAGAGCAACGAAGAGTGAGAGATTCCTTTTGTAAGTTGAGGTGATCGACTGGTGTAAATTTCTCTAGTAGTAAAATCCTTTGCAACTCCGTGGACGTAGGCAATTTGTCAAACCATGTAAATCTGTGTGTTTTGCTGTGTTGTTCTTTTCTGGTGTGATTTTTCTCGTTCTATTTTTCACTTCATCGATCATTCTCTTGGTTGATTTATATATATACCACATCAACTAGTATATCTATCTCGTAACAACAACAACTGGTATCAGAGCGTGGTTTCAGATCAGAGGAAGAATTATGGCTGCAAATGAAGTGAAGGTTTCAGGGATCGAGAAGTTTGATGGCTCAGATTTTGGTTACTGAAGAATGTAGATAGAGGATTATCTTTATGGGAAGAAACTTCATCTTCCATTATTGGGGAAAAGACCAGAAAAGATTGATGATGCTGAATGGAATTTTTTGGATGGACAAGTTCTTGCGTTATTCAATTGACCCTATCGAGGTCTGTTGCATACATCGTCATCAAGGAAAGGATGACTGCAGATCTCATGGCAGCCTTATCACGTATGTATGAAAAGCCATCGGCAAATAACAAGGTGCACTTGATGAAAATTGTATTCAACTTGAAGATGGCAGAAGGTGTTTTTGTGCTCAACACCTGAATGTTTTCAATACTATCACAAATCAATTGTCATCTGTGAAAATTAATTTTGATGATGAGATATGTTCACTGATCTTGTTGGCTTTTTTGTCAGATAGTTGGGAAGTCATGAGGATAGTAGTTAGCAGTTTTACAGGTAAATCTAAACTGAAATACGATGATATTCGTGATTTCATTTTAACTGAGGAATTTTGCAGGAAAGATTTTGATGATGTCTCAGGTTTGAGTTTGGCACTGAATGTTGATTTTAGAGGGAGATGGAATGACAGGAACTCAAGTATAGAGAGATCAAAATCAAAGTTTAATAAGCAGACAATCTGTTGGAATTGTGGTAAGACTGGCTACATAAAAAAAGAACTACAGGAATCCTAAGAAGATGGAGAATGATAGCGCAAATGTGGTATCTGAAGAATCACAGGATACACTACTGTTGGCACTTCATAGTTCTGTTGAAGACTTGAAACTGAATTCAGAGGCTTTGAATGTGGTAGGAAATCTACTAGAGGCCACAGTGTAAGCCGGTGATGGAAGTGAAGAGGAAAGTGGGTCCGGCGTACCCATTCCTATTATTCCACAGACAGATGCTGAAAAACCACAAAGCTATAAAGAAATCTTGCAAGATGAAAGTTTGAGAAATTGGGAGCTGGCAGAACTTCCATCAGGGAAGAAGGCATTGCACAACAAGTGGGCGTACCAAGTGAATAATAAGTGTGATGTCAATAAGAGATACAAAGCTAGACTTATTGAAAAAGGTTTTTAGCAGAGGCAGGATGTTACCCATGCAGTGGGAGTTGTAAGGAGAGACAAGAGTGACCCAAGAAATAGCTTTGAGGTGCAAAGCTATGTAGGGCTTGCTGATATGTTGGTTGAGGGTGTTACTCTTAAGAAACTGAAGTTGCACATAGCTTCAACTTCAGTTTTTCTTCTAGAGTGAAGACAGAGGCTTTGAGTTGTAGAGGTGTAGGATTCAAAATGGAGGATTCGTGTTTGAAGAAAAAGGTGACACCACCAATGGAGGATATCAGTTTGAGGAAGAAGATGTTGCAGCCTGTGCACCGTTCTCCAAGTGGGAGAATTGTTTGAAACAGTGGAGCTTGGTCTATGCTTGGGCGGTTACTTTGCTTTGAAGAGTCACACCTCTTCACAAATAACCATTCCAGCCTTCCTCTTTTATGAAGTGAAGCATCTCTTCACTCCCTCCTGATCGTGATAAAAGCTTCGCATGGCTCTCCTTGGGTTGTGTAGTCACTCTTTGAGTTCTTCTTTGGTTTCCTCGGGATAGAGGAAGGTTTCCTCGGGGTAGAGGAAGAGAAGTGCAAGGACGAGCAGTTCCTTGTGGCAAAAGGAAGAAGAAATAAGAAGAAGAAGATTGTTCTCCCTAGGCTTTTCCTTGGTGGCTTGTGGTAGAAGAGAAGTTGGGTTTATTTCTCTTGTAAGTTTGGCTTCTTCAGTGTATCTCGGTGTAGAGTTTTCTTCAATGTATCTCAATATAGAGAGACAAGAATAGAGAGAGAAGAAGAGAGAGAGAAATGAAGAGTGAGAGATTCCTCTTGTGAGTCAAGGTGATCGACTGGTGTAATTCCTGTAGTAGTAAAATCCTCTGCAACTCTGTGGACATAGGCAATTTGCCGAACCACGTAAATCTGTGTGTTCTGCTGTGTTGTTCTTTTATGGTGTGATTTTCTCACTTTATTTTTCACTTCATCGATTGTTCTCCTATTTTATTTATATATATACCACATCAAGTAGTATATCTAGATCTCGCAACAACAACAGGGCTTGATTGCGCGTGAGCAAGATGGGGAAGGATTTTATCGAGCGTGCGAATGGGATGGGGGAGAAGAGCTTGCGTGCGATAGAAGAGAGTTGCATCCATGGTTATCTTGTGGCAGAGGGTATGGGGGGACAACAGAGCCAGAGGCGGAAGTCGGGGCGTGCGAAAGGTCTAAAGATTTAGGATTTTAGGGAGAGGGAGGAAATACTCAAATATAATAATAATAATAATAATAATAATAATAATAATAATAATAATATTGTTATTATTATTATAATAAGCTTCATTTTGTGCATTTTTTGCCAGACACACCATCTTTGTGAAATGAACTTCTCTCTTAGGCAAAATTGACGTTTTGGACACGCCGGTGCAGTTCATTTTGTCATCCTAGATCATCCTTGCAACCTCCTCCACGACCGGGTCGAAAACGCGTCAAATTTGATTTCTGACAAATATTTGGTTTGAGCTCAATTGATCAGAATGGTGTAGATGGTTTTCATGAAAGGTTTAAAAAAGATTTGGAGTGGTTTTGAATTGATTTGGAGGTTCAATTTGGAGGATTTTGATCACTTCGTCAATTTTGGGGTGTTGGGTTTGACTGTGGTTTGGGTTAGGCTAAGGTTGGGTTAGGTCCAAATTGATGGTTCAAAATGGTCTAGAGGAATGTCATAAAGAGTTTTCAACATAAATTGGGTGCCAATTTTGGGGTTAAGGCATTGAATTAGGTAGAATTTGGGGACAGCCAATTTGGGGCAATATTAGGGATTTTAAATATGGGTTGAAATTGAGTGAAATTGAGGCTTGACCAAGGCCAATTAAAGGTCCAATTTGATGTGTAGGACTATTATGAAGAGCTTAAGGATTCAAATTGTGTCAAATTGAGTAGGCTATGGGGTTCAATTAGGTGAGATTAGGTCATAGAGCCAAAATTGGAGGTTTGACTTGGATCAAAATTAAGCTCAAAGCATGGTTCAATTGGGTGGAGATTTTGTTTGAATTGATCATATTAAAGATGAATTTGAGTTTATAATTGAAATTGGGGAGGATTGGGGCCAAATTGAATTCAATTGAAGGGTTTAAGCTGGTTTTGGGGACAAAAGGCTGAGTTGGGCAATTTGATGATATTGAGGTATCAACCATCCTGATTTAAGCTAAGGACCAATAAAATCTCCATTTGATTCCTTTATGTACTGGTGCTAGCTAAACCCCAGCATAGGGCTAGAGGGACCAGGAGACCATCTACATGAGTCTCCCAAGGGATCAAAGGACCAGAGTCAACAAGTTTGGGTTTAGGGTTGTGAGTGAATGGGAGTGAAAGTGAGTGACATTGAGTGCAAGTGGGTGAACTAGCTCCAGACCAACACCAAGGTCAACCCTAAGGTCAGGCAGTCATATGGGGACTCTCCTTGAGATCCTCCAAACTGACTCCACCTACTAAGTGCTATAGGTTAGGACCAATATGCGGAACTTCAAATTGAGCAAGAAAAAGTTTAAAATTTCTAAATGTGAGGGTTCCTTTTCTAGGTTTCTAGGAATAGCCAATAGGAAAGTCCTATGGCTAGACCTTAGGCTACTAACGAGGGAAAACTAAGCCTCAACCAAAAGTGAGGTCAATAGTAAGATCTACATTTTGGTATTTAAAATTTTTAATTTCATCATGGATTTCTTCCACATTGTGGTTAAGCCAAAAATTTGAGATTTTTTATGAAAATAGTATGAAATCCATAGATGAATGTTTATATGGTTTAAAATGTGTTTGTGGGAGCCTTATGAAGTTTTCTTTAATCTCATAGGAATTTTATCGAACATTTTTTAGATTACACATGGCTCCTGAAATGAAGAAAGGTGTCAGTGCTATTTTTGGTTGGAAGAGTTGCCCGTAACATATTGTCGGTCACCGAAATGGAAATCCCTTTGCCAACTTTGAAAATATGTTTTAATTTACATATATATTTAGTTTTAGAAAAATATGAAATCAAACTGACCTGATATTTTTCAAAGTTTAAATGAAAGAGCATTGTACCTCAAACCCTGTATCTATCCCGAAGGATAAACACAAGACTTGAGGATGAGGCTCGATCAAATAAACTAAGGAATATATGACATCTGTTTGGTCTGCAAAACCTTTATATTTGTCGACAAGTTCCCCTATTTAATATAAAGAATTAAATATGTTTTATATTAAGCTGGGTTCGGACATGATTCCTATAAGGGCAAGCCCCTATAGTTAATTACATCCTAAAAGATCAAAGTCACCTAAGAAGACTCTCGATAAAAATTAGGAAACATTATATTCAAGGATTTCAAAAGAATTAGACTTTTCAATGAGATCAGACGTAGAGATGTGAAAGGGGATTGGTTCAAATTTGGAACATTTTATTGTAAAATCCAAATGAGGAAGAACTAGGGCATTTCATGGATCTAGAGGAGAATCACAGTGACTTCCCAAGCTATCTTAATGTTTGGCTTCAGTTTTCAGGAGAAAAATTTAAGTGTTTCATTATGTCAATTTTATTAGTTAGGGCTTACATTCGTGTGAAAAAATCACACAAATAGCCTGGAAGATGTGAGGGTTTAGGTCGTGACAAACGACAACCTCGGAATTTTAAGACGAGTTACGACTTATATTGTATAACAGGGCTGTACAAAAGCCTAAAGATAAAGTGAGGATTTACGTTGCATGAGCAAGCAACCTCGAAGTTCTATGGTTTTGTTGTTTAAGTCTAAGGAAGGAAGATTGGTTTAGCTGGGGAAGACAGATTTTGTTGTTGAAGATGGTTGTGCTGCCCACCATGCTACCTCCAAGCCCCTGCTGTGATGAGTTTGAGTTTTCTAGTGTGTCAAGTTATAATGTCAAATCAGGTGGTCCTATGGTTGAAGTTCTTTAAATTTTATAGGGGTTGATTAGAGCAACACCGGTTAGGATCATACGGTTCTCTCGTTCCGACACCACTATTTTTTATTTGATTCACTTAGTCTAAATGAACTTACTAAACTCAACTTAATGAGTTCCATAATTTTATTTAGACCGTGGGAAGCCTCGTTAGCAACCATAGGTTACCTCCTCCGAGGGATTCCCGATTATCCGATAGAGACGTCTTAATTTAGTTGCAATTATAGTTTTGTGTGATGTTTGTGATTAAATTTTGAGTTGTTTTATATTTTGAAGGTTGTGGTGGGGGATTTTATCTTGTTTGATTTTAGTTTTGGTTTTGTGGCTATCTTGATAGTTTTAGTTTTCATGCAGGGTGGCCTCATTGTTTAGCATGCAAATTTGCAGGTATAAAATTACAGTATGAAAGTACAAGAAAGACAATGTTGAAAACTGTAAAAGCGTACCTGACGAGTCTTCTCGTTCCACCACCTAAAACTTAAAATACATGTTAAGGCAATTTATATGTAACAGGGAAGTAAAATCTTGACGACCTATCTAACCCTAGGTCATATCTTGGTAGGTCCTTAGGAGTTTAGTTAAGGATGATGTTGTCAAGGAAAACATATTAAGTTGAGTAGATCTCCGAGGTATCCAACAGATATAGAGAAAGAAGCAAGTTCGTGCTACTCCCTCGCTGCCTGGTGGAAAATCCCAAGTTCTTTTAAACTTATTATGTTGCTTAATAATTCATCATGTAAATAGCCTTAATGTTCAGTGAACATTGATGTCTCAATTATGCCTCATAATAGGTTAATTATCACTTGTGATTCAATTTAAGAATTATGTGGTTGAAGACCCTTAAAGAGGCAAGTTAGTGTTGTTTGAACACTTCGCCAAATTTTAACCCTAATTGGGCTTGTAGTGTTTAAAAGTTGTTTTAATTTTCCATGATATTTACTTTTCTAATCCTCATTTAAATGAAACTTGATTTAGCCTAAGTCACTACTAAGCCCTTAAAACATAGGTGAGTGTCTTAATTAGCTTTGAAAAAATCAAGCTTTAGGTGATCATGATTCATGATTTGAATTTTATTTAAAAATCAAAATAGGGGTATTAAATTGATTAATTATTGACTTCAAAAGTCGTACCCCTAAGTCCTAGATTCATTTTATTTTAATAAACTTAAAAATTTTAATAATTTAGAAATTTATTAACTTATCTTTTACAATTAAGAAAGTGAGATTGGTTTCTACCAATTAACCCCTTATGTTTCAAACATCAAATAAATTGATTAAGATCAGAGGTTACCCATTTCCCTCCTTAAATTAAGCCTAAATGCTAATTAAGGCTAATTTTCTAAAATTACACATTTGCCCCTAAGACTCTATCATTTCATAATTTGTCAAATTCAATTCAAATGACTTTGAAATTTTCATCCTACCTCATTCATGGCTTAATTAAGACATCATAGAAGAAAATGTGATTTTTCAAAATTTAATTTAATTTATTTAATTATTTACATGCAAAAATAAGATTTTTCAAAGAAAATTCCTAACTTGACCAAAGTAAATTCTAATCCCTTGAAATTTTTATTGGATATAACTTTAGACAAGAGAAGCCTTTGGACCAAATTTTATGATTTTTTTTATTTTATTTAAATTATTACAATTATTTTAAATTATGAAGTATTTATTAAATATAAAATATTTTAAATGGGCAAAATTAAGTTTTGCATTTTTGAAAAATCTCTTTTTTTATCTTTTTTTTTATTTTTCTTTGATTTATTGAAATTATTTTAGTGGAAATCCATTTTTTAGCCTTTAAAAATTATTTTAAGCTTCAAAATATCATATCTTTATTTAGAGAATCATGAAAAATATTGCAATTGTTTCTAAGTGCTTAAAAAACAATTTAGAATATTTTCATGAATTTTATTGTTTTTTTATTTTTATGAATTTTTAATTATTTTAAATATTTAAAAATAGGCTAAAAATGAAGTTTTTATTTTAAATACTATTTTATTTTTATAAAATAACCCTGATCACAGAGAACTCAAAAAATAGGTTTTTATAATTTTTTTTTGTTTTATTTTGATTTTTAAAAAATCATTTAAGTGCCAAAAAAGATATTTAACTTAAAAAATCAAGTTAGACCATAAAATGTAATCAAAATGCTTTGAAATTTTTATGGAGAGTTTTTTGGATCCTATAAAATAGTGGAAATTAAAAATCAAGTCATTTTGTTATTTATAGTTTCCAAAATTAATTATCTTATTAATTTAATGTTTGTAAAAATTAGGTGAATTTTAAATGACTCAACTCATGAAAAATTTTTTTAAAGGTTTTCTCGTCATAATAAACCTTCAAAAATTTTCTTGGATTTTTCTAAGTAACATGCTAATTATTACTATTAAATTAAGCAAATAATGTGCATAAATTTGAAAAATATGGATCTCTATCTAGAGGTCTCCTATAACTTTGGAAAAATCAGGAAATGTTTCCCTTGACAGAGACTACAACATGCCAAAAATTCAAGCTATGGTGATAAGTCTACATGCATGGAGAGTTAAAATACTCCAAACACTTATTAATTTTTTAAAAATAAAATATTCATCAAATTGATATAAATTTTAATCCACATTGTTCTCCTCTGTTCAATGAACAAGTGAGTATTTTTATTTTATTTTTTGTGATTTTTCTACACAAAGTTACATATTTTTGAAGTTTTAGGGATTAAATAAATAAGACAAAGCCCTTATTTTTCTACTTATCCATGTCAACCTCGTACGGGTCGAACATGCCATGTGTCGCTGCCTGATTGGCGTCGCCAGCCAGCTCATTCCCGCCCCTATTAGACCTCGCTTCATCCGACGCGATCAGGGCCACCCGATCGATACACGCTCGATCCGACGGTCACGAGTCATCATCGCAAATGAACTGGACCCGAAAACCGTCCATTTTAAAACGCTAATATCTCGCTCGATTATCAACGAAATTGAGTGCAATTTTTTTTAAAATGCTCGTATTGACTAGTAAAACACATCCATACGGTTGATAAACCCTTAAATTGGCTTGATATTCATGAATAATTAAAAGAAGCTTGGTTTAGGGTTAACTTTGAATACCTTGGTCCAAGAGGGTTAAGTTTAGGTCTTTAAAGGTAATTTTGGGGGTATTTTGGATGAATTTGAGGATTTTGACCAAATTTGGGATTTGGGGGTGTTTAGGTAATTTGGGTAGGTTTGGGAGTCAAAAGGCCAAGTTGGATAGTTTTTGTAGAATTGGGGTGCCGACCACTCTATATGAGCTATGGACCAATGGTTGGGTCCTCTATGCACTGGTCTTAGCTAAACCCCAGCCTAGGGCTAGTGGGTTTAGGGGACCATCTACATGAGTCTCCCAAAAGATCAAGAGATGAAAGTTAACAATTTTTAGGTTTAGGATTGTGAGTGATTGTGAGTGCAAGTGAGTGAATTAGCTCCAGACCAGCACCTAGGGTCAACCCTAATGTCAGGCAGTCCTAAGGGGACTCTCCTTCAGCTCCCTCATAGTGACCCCACCTACTAAGTGCTAGAGGTTAGAACCAATATGTGGAACTTCAAGTTGAGCAAAGAAGAGGGTAAGATTTCTAATGGTAAGGGTTCCTTGTCTAGTTTTCTAAGAATAGTCAATAGGAAGGTCCTATGGCTAGACCATAGGCTACTAAAGAGGAAAAACTAAACCTCAACCAAAAGTGACGTCAACAAAATGTAGAGGACAATTTAGCTTTGATAGTGAGAGCTTTTCTAGGTCTAAATTCCAGGATAGATATGGAGATCTACAATCTAAGAAATTGATTGCAGAGCAAACTTTTCTTCGTCCTGGGGGAATTGTTGAATATCTGATTGCTGAGCGAAAGTGGGAGAATTTCTTCTACTTCATTGTAGTTGTTGTGATTTCAATGGTCGTGATTTCTATACAAATCTTTTTGATGAATCTGAAGATTTGGTTTATGTTCGTGGGCAGTATGTGGATATTAGCTCAATTTAGATCAATCATATTTATCAGATGCATAGTGTTCCTACCTGCCTTTATTCTAAATTGAATCCTTTTGATATTAAACTGATTAAGATCATGGGATTCCTGACTAATGAAAATGGTGTTTGGAAGATAAAGAATGGATGTCAAGTAAACTTTTATTATTTTTAAGCTTAACATTCATTCTCGTGCATGAAATTATTTTATTTATGGTAGATTACTTCCTACTAACCATTTTAGTGAGGTAACCCGAGAAAGAGCCACTTTGAACTATTACATTCAAATGAAGAAACCTATTAACATTGGCTCATTATATACAAGAATATGATTATTTCTTCTAAGGGAGGAACTACTGGAGGTATGGGTTTTCTTTCTCTTATTTCCACCATGTGCAGTCAATCCAGAGTTAAGTATGAGACATGGGAGGAAACTTTACCGCCCCATAAGCCTATTAGAAAAATAAGTTTGGAGATTTATGGAAAACATGCTGGTCCTAAATCTAGGAGTGGTGGTCAAGATATTCCTTCTACATCAACCTCTAAACCTTCCACTTCTGATATTTCTTCACTAGATTTTGTAATGGAGTAATTTTTTATACAACAAGGAGATATTTTAACATTACAAAATCAAGAAGCACACATGGACCATAATGATGAGTATATGCATAGGAGAGTAGAATTTGATATTACTTATCATGAGGCTATGGAGAGATGCCTGAGGAGCGATCATTCAAAGGAATTCCCAAATGACTCAATTTTACACCATACCAAAGAAGAGAGTTGGATGAGGATGTAGATCTTGGTAATGATGATGATGATGATGAAGAGGAAGTTGATTAGGTTGTTGTTTTTCTTTTATTATAGTTGGATTTTCTCTATTTCCAGTTATGTGTTGTACTTTTATTGGAATGTTATGATTCTACTTTGTTTAGTATTAGGGAGTACATTTGTATTGAACTATTATGTTGCACTTCTTTTGTTCTACTATTTTATTATATACTTTTTGCTCCAGATTTCATTACTAGTGTGCTAGAGTAATCTTTAACTTGTGTTTTTAATGTTATACAGGCTAATTTTAGATTTACAGCTCAACATCTGTTTTATTACTTGTACCTGTATTGTTCTCCTACTTAGAACTTTTAAATATTTCTCTTTCTTTGTGCTTATTATGAAATGTTCTACTTTAAATTAATTAAAAAATTAAGTTCGGGGGAAGGGAAAAAAACTTTTTGAAATTGAACCTTATTTGTCCTCATTAAACTGTATTTTTAAAATTATTTTAACATAACATGTAGTATGTTGGGTTCACTTTAGATAAATATATCTTTGATTTTATAAATGATATAGTAGACTTAAGTAAGTTTTAAATTTAAAAGTTAACTCTAGAGTTGAGATATTTAGTATAAGAGTATAAGATTATGATTTTACTATTTAAACTAAAGAAAATCATATTTTTAAAAATATTAAGGATTTTAGATTTTTCTTACTTAAAAAAGGTAGGAATTGAGACTCTACGAAAAATCTTTTTAAGCTAATACACATTTATCAAGTAAGGAAATGTGGGGTGTTTTTAACTTTAAAAAGAGGATGGTAGAGTTCAAAATCATTAAAGGCTATCCAGATATAGTAAACCTCACTTGACATGAAAAGAAAAGAATGGATTGAAAATGATCTTAAAAGAAAAAGAAAAGAAATATCAAAATAAGAAGAAAAAGAAAAAAAAAGAAGATATGTGGGGAGAAGCTTGAGGAGATGCCTAATCAAAAATTGGCTTCACTTGAATTATCTTAAGAAAAGGGACTTATTTACATTTTTGGACTTATTTTTGAAATATTAGCATCCTTACTAATAAAGTTTTCAAGAGATTCTATTTCTCTTGTAATTTTTTTAAGCCTCTTTAGTATTACAAATTCCAATTACCCTTGAAATCAATACAAAATCAGAACTCTTAAACTTGACTACTAAATATTCTGACATTTTAGTTTCAACCTGAGTAATTGAAAATTTTCATAAAGTTTCCCCATTGCATTTATATAAAAAAAACTACATAAATATTTAAGTAAAACTCACTACCATAAGTTATAATTTTTATATATTAAAAAGGAGTTACTTGAGGACAAGTAACATTTAAGTTTNAGTAGAATTTGATATTACTTATCATGAGGCTATGGAGAGATGCCTGAGGAGCGATCATTCAAAGGAATTCCCAAATGACTCAATTTTACACCATATCAAAGAATAGAGTTGGATGAGGATGTAGATCTTGGTAATGATGATGATGATGATGAAGAGGAAGTTGATTAGGTTGTTGTTTTTCTTTTATTATAGTTGGATTTTCTCTATTTCCAGTTATGTGTTGTACTTTTATTGGAATGTTATGATTCTACTTTGTTTAGTATTAGGGAGTACATTTGTATTGAACTATTATGTTGCACTTCTTTTGTTCTACTATTTTATTATGTACTTTTTGCTCCAGATTTCATTACTAGTGTGCTGGAGTAATCTTTAACATGTTCTTTTAATGTAATACATGCTAATTTTAGATTTACTTCAGCCCAACATCTGTTTTATTACTTGTACCTGCATTGTTCTCCTGCTTAGAACTTTTAAATATTTCTCTTTCTTCATGCTTATTATGAAATGTTCAGCTTTAAATTAATTACAAAATTAAGTTCAGGGGAAGGGAAAAAAACTTTTTGAAATTGAACCTTATTTGTCATCAATAAACTGTATTTTTAAAATTATTTTAACATAACATGTAGTATGTTGGGTTCACTTCAGATAAAAATATCTTTGATTTTATAAATGATATAGTAGACTTAAGTAAGTTTTAAATTTAAAAGTTAATTCTAGAGTTGAGACATTTAGTATAAGAGTATAAGATTATGCTTTTACTATTTAAAGTAAAAAAAAATTGTATTTTTAAAAATATTAAGGATTTTAGATTTTTTCTTACTTAAAAAATGTAGGAATTGAGACTCTACGAAAAATCTTTTTAAGCTAATACACATATATCAAGTAAGGAAATGTGGGGTGTTTTTATCTTTAAGAAGAGGATGGTGGAGTTCAAAATCATTAAAGGCTATCCAGATATAGTAAACCTTACTTTACATGAAAATAAAAGAATGGATTGAAAATGATCTTAAAGGAAAAAGAAAAGAAATATCAAAATAAGAAGAAAAAGAAAAAAAAATATGTGGGGAGAAGCTTGAGGAGATGCCTAATCAAAAATTGGCTTCACTTGAATTATCTTAAGGAAAGGGACTTATTTACATTTTTGGCTTATTTTTGAAATATTAGCATCCTTACTAGTAAAGTTTTCAAGAAATTATATTTCTCTTGTAATTTTTTTAAGCCTCTTTAGTATTGCAAATTCTAATTACTCTTGAAATCAAAACGAATCAGAACTCTTAAACTTGACTACTAAATATTCTTACATTTTAGTTTCAACCTGAGTTATTGAAAATTTTCATAAAGTTTCACCATTGTATTTATATGACAAAAACTACAGAATATTTAAGTAAAACTCACTACCATAAGTTATAATTTTTATATATTAAAAAGGAGTTACTTGAGGACAAGTAACATTTAAGTTTGGGGGAATTGATCTACCTAAAAATAACCTATTTTTATTGTACATTTCATGTTCATTCTATGTATATTTTTTATGATATTGCACTATAAATGAAGATATTTTTTTTATGATAGTGTACATTTCATGTTCAGAGGGAAAAAACTAAGTAATGTGTGCTTCATTTCTCTGTAATTATTGTAAACACTTTCTAAAGGATTTTCTTTGATCTAGATGAGGTTTCCTATTGTGTTTTATTCATGCTTCGTAAATACTTTTCTTTATTATTTTCTTTCAAAATGAAGTAGTGGCATGTGTAAGAAAATTTGTTTCATGATATAATTATTTTTATTTTGATGTGATGAGTAATATTTCTTTTGCTTCGTTGACATAACTTAAGTGGAAATAAAATATGTTAAAATTTGTTGTAAGTGAAACTAAGACTCGGGAGAGCAGTGATCTTGCCACTTGAGTGCACTCACATTGACCGGTTGGCTAGTAAAATAGTTAGGCGACAATGCAACTTTTAAGGAAAAATAATTTAATGATATATTTCTATTAGATGTTACTATGTGACAAATAGTTACATAAAACTAATAGAATATTATGCATACCTATACACTCAAAAGAGGGTAGGTAGGCATATGTTCTTTTTTGGCATATAATTACTTAATTTCTTTTACTAATAGAATCCTTTTACTTCTTATATCCTTATCTTCATTTTACTTTTCTTCTGGAATGAAATAAATGCATGTTTAGAAATTTAGATTTGCTTAGATATTCTCTTATTTAATTAATGTGATGGTATTTCCACTAGCTCTTAATTGACTTTGCAAACTGATCACTTGTGAGGTTAAAATCGATTGAAAAACATAATGACTTGGGAGGGTTATGATTTCACCAACTAGTAAATACCACATTTCATCTTGGGCAAAGCCGTTGCGATCACTTGAGGGGAGTGCAAATAAATAGAGAGATAAGTTTTGATGGGCATAGAATTGATGTTTTGACAGTGAAAAACTAGATTCTTTTATTAATTTAATATAGAGTTCTGATCGTCAGGATCCCTAGTAGGCTTACATAGAGGGCACAGTGGGTAATTTGGAAGTGAGAGGCCATAATCTACTTAGCACTACTACACAAATTGGCGAGAAACTCTATGTTAGTCAATGTTCTTTGCAAGCTCTGAGAGGGGGTAAAGGATAGGAATGCTCCTATTTATCACAACAATAAATTTGATTTTTAAATATTCTATTCCTATACTAATTATGATCTCATCACACGTGGAAAGAGATTTTAATTATTTAAGATCTTTCTAAAATTTTACCTGTCTCATTATTTTTTATTTTTATTTAATTTAGTTAATTATAATTTTAGCATAAAATAGTGAATTTAGGAAAACCAAACTTTTCAAAATTTTCAAACTAAGAGCTGATAATAGTATACTAGAGTTAGCCTAAGGGATTTCTTACCTCGTTTCTCTAAGGGATTAATAGTGGGGTTTTTAAAGAAAGCCCTATATTATATAAAACGATACGTATACTTGTGTAGTATCTATAGTTTGTAAACTACTTTCTATGTTTTATAATATTTTGATTTTGTACACTAGCCATGAAAAATAAATTGGGTCAAGTTTTTTATCATCTTTTGAAAGTTAAATTACTACGTAATTGTAAGTCGGGTCAGCCAATTAATTCCCCATTTTATGAGCCTTAGGCGTTGATCCTACTAGGTATGAATCCCAATTTATCGTGGCTTCAATGCTCCTAACTTTCTTTAGAGAAATTTTTGAGTTTGATCTTAGAGGATGGAAATAGCTTTGCAGCTAGTCTATCTTATAAGATAATGGCATTCATAGAACATAAAAAGCTTTGTAATTAGTCTGCCCTATGAAAGGTGAAAAGTTACCACTATGAGAAATCAAAGGGGGAAGCCCTTTACATTGTCATGCCAAAGCTGGAGACGGCGATACCACAAATCTAACCCTATGTGTCTAAGTGATGTCATAGTGATGAGTTCAATGTGTCATCGAATGAGTTAGGTTTCACTGCATATGCATTGACCATCTTATTACATTTTTGCATGTGGTCATTTATGGAATTTTTGCTTGATTGCGTGAGCACATCAGGTTGATCGGTCATCCTAGGACAATCCCTAATCCTCTTTTGGGTTTGATTGGCCATCTTGGGCTGATCACCTTATCTTTTATGTTTGATCTACCGCTACACATCGATCACCCATCTTGGGTTCAATCGACCATCCTGAGCCAATCACCCTATCTTTTGAGTTTAATTGACTGCTACACGATGATCACCCGTCTTTGGGTTTGATCAGTCGCCCATGGTTGATCACCCATTCTTTTTGGGTTAGATTGATATTCCTTGATCAATCGACATGTTTCTTCAGTCTAACCGACCAGCACGACCCAGTCGACTAATCACTTGCATGTTTGCATGTTTTTGCTTCAGTATGCATGCTTATTTGTTTGCATGTTGCATCATATATTTTGCATTTGCATTTGCCCGTGTGTTAGTGACTCCCCTAAGTAAAGATCATCACTCTCTCCAGGTCACTACCTCCTCGACATACCCTTTTTTTCGGTTGTTGCCGCTACGACATGCCCACCTCCAGTTCACTACCTCTTAACCATACCCTTTTATTTGGGTCGCTGCTGCCATAGCATGCCCACCTTCGAATCATTGCCTCTAAGCATACCATTTTGTTCAGGTTGTTACACCCCATGACATGCCCATCTTCGAGCCACTACTTCCTTAGCATACCTTTCTGTTTGGGCCACTGTCGTCATGACATGCCCACTCTTTCTAAGTTACTGCCTCCAAGAAATACTCACCTTCACCACTTTTTGTGCACTTTCTCATTGATTATTGCATATCTTGCATGTTTGCATGTGTGTTCATTGAGTGCTTCTCGAGTAAGGTGTGAATCCTTTCTATACATATTCTTTTACTCAATGCAAACTCACTTGCAGTCGGTATGTGCTGGTCGCATGGCATCCCGGGTCCCTTAAGCATGCGTAATTCGACATCATAGGTAGTTTGAATTAACGATACATCCCTTTAGTGTGTGTCATATTGCATGTAGCATCTTTGCACTTATTTTCATGATGTAGGTTTGCCCTTTTGTGCACCCATTGTGGTTTTTTCATACTTCGGTCAAAAAATCACAATGTAGGCTTCTTGCATGTCTGTATGCTTACCCATTCACCTTGATTACTATCCTATTCATTTGGAGAGTGACCTATTTGTTGGTCATGATACTCAAACGAGCATTGCCCGTGAAGATGTCTCCACTAGCAGTGCGAGTTTCTGTATCACGAGTAAAAAACATGTATGAATGTGCTAAGGATCCAAGGGTTCTGACGAGTGTCGCATGTGTCATGAACTTGCGTCATAAGTTTGCTATTTTAAAAGTATAAAATGGATAATTTTATTATTATAAGTATTATCCATCTAATTTTAAAATTATATAAGATAGGTCATATGTGAGGCTAGCTCATTTAAAATTTCACCCACTCTCATGTGACGTGCTTTAGATCCCTTGGATCTTTATGATGGGGTTGGTGTGGCAACCCCGTCAAAGCCGTGTTCTTTATACGGTGCACTTAGGTGCTAGGTTAAGATATTTTTTGATAGATGGTGTTCTAGGCTAGGATCCATGTTGCTAGGTAGTCTTTTGTTGTCCAGCTATTATTTTTTTGTTGGAATTGTTACCTTAGCTAGGAATCTTTATTATTTTGTTCTTTTGGTGTGACTGCATACTTGTTATGTAGGGTAGCATGTTAGGGTGCTTTTTTGCTGGAGTCGTGCCTTATAGGCACACACACACACAAGTATTTTATAAGGGAAGCATGTGATGATTTAAACTAACTCTTCTCTTGCAAGTGCTGCTCAGCTCCTCCACCAGAAACTGCTCATTATACATTGCATGGCTTTCCCCCACTAACCTTATTTTTGTACAGGATTGAGTCTCTTCTTTTATTATGCACTTTTTAAATTCTAGGAGTGTCTTGTAGCAGAAATAAGATACGTGCACGAGTCTCAAGACATTTAGCACAGGAATTACGCGATAGGACCAGAAGCTAATGCTCATGTCACATGTCTTAATTCTGCATTTCATATTGATGTACAAAATTAGGACCGGGCATGTATATGCAGAGTCCGATTACTCTTTTTTTCTGAGATATGTTGCCAACCCAGCGGCAACAACCTTTTTTGTTATTTAAGTTTAGCTTATTTTGTTATGTGCATTATTGCATGCTTTAATTATTTTTCTTATTTATATCTATATGTTTTCTGGAAATCACGATGCAATATAGACTCATTAGGATTCAAAATCTGAATTTTTCTACAAAATCCTAATAAAATATTCAAGATAATAAATTTTTAGGATTTTAAAAATTGGTCTTTTGCTTTTCTGCATGACCTTCTGGTCGGATTTTAAATGGGCTACATTGTACGAGCTTAACCTCAGTTGTGCTAATAGAGCCTTCATAATGCTTAAGAACCGCTCTAGATAATTGAATTTATATTTGCATTTTTTGAAGAGAAGCCCCCGTGTTTCTCCAATCCGACCAGCTCAGCATACCTTTTATATCTGGGTGGTTGTCTAGTGCATCTAGGGTGTTAGAAAGCTCACCAACCTAGACACGGTGTAAGTCCTTTTATTTAAAGCATTTCCATCTTTGTAGTTGAAACTCCTATTCTCTCCTTCCCTGAAGCATCCTCACCTCTTCGGTGGTACAAGTACCACCTCTTAGAACTCCAGCTTATAATCATATGATAGAGTTTTGTTTCTTTGACCATAAGACTATCGAGGTCCCTTATGGACACTGTAATTCACGGATTGCTGATCGGGGATCTTAGGATGTGTAGGGTCAACTACCTTCATAGCCGGGCACACTTAGGGTTCTAGCAGTTGTGTATGATGGATCTGTGGTACATCGACCCAAGTACTTCTACCTTCTAGGATTGCTCTACCTTTCTGTTGTTGAGCCTCATAAAGCCCCATCAATCGTTGACTTTGGTGATATCATTTTTACGGCCTAAAGTAGATGAGTTGCCACTCATTTGGAATACGACGATTTGTCATCTGCCCTTATGACTCATACGTGCTTTAACGTGTTGGGATATCCCCGTCAAGATGATTTTGGTTATTCTGTGGGCTCAGTATGTCGCTGAGTCGCTGCCCATTCTGGATGTGATAGACTCACTCTCTGCCCAATGGTTTAATGCTAGCTTTGATGCCTCATGACTTTCCCACATGGAATAACCTTCTTTGATGACCTATTGCTCTGATTCTATAATTATATAAGCGAAACCCTTTTCATTGAGAGTTTTCTTAGGTACCCCCAAGATGTAATTAATTAGTAGGAACACACTCCTCTGAGAGTGCTCTTGACTTCAGAATAGGTACATACACCAGATTCTTTAGTTATGGGTAATTTACATAGATACTTCTTCGAGAATATTTGTACAAGGTGCCTCCACCCGATCTTGTTTTGGTGGACATACTTGACCTATCTTTGCAAGGTTTATCTCATTTAGGCTCTCAACTTTGTTTTGTTCTCTAGTTTGTCTCTTTGTCGTATGTCCCTTCTTATTTGGTTCTTCTTCTCCTTGAATCAATTATCTGATTTAGGAAGAAGATTTATTGACTAAGAGAAGTATCCGGCGATTGACAAGTTGACGACTTCTTTTAAAATAAAAAAGAGAAAAAAATGATATGTCTGAGTGGTGAGAATAAGGTGATCTAATTCCTCACAAATACAATTAAAAAGACCCCGGGTCAAGGAAATTTCCATTATGAATTATATTAATTTAGTTATTTCAATTTTTTTTTTCAATATAATTATATTATGACAATAAATGAATATTGTCATAATCATGAGAAGTAGAGAACTTTCATTCTTTAATTCTTCTCTCAGTCCCTCATCGAAGAGAGAAGAGAATTATATAATTAAATGTGTACCCAAATATAATTGTATTTCTTATCAAGTCTTTTTCAGAGATACATTATGGAGATCAATAAGCCTTATGGACTCCAAAGGCCCATATCAGAAGATTATGTTATTTTTAAGCCAAGCGCCCCTGCTGATTTGGTCTATCTGAGCCCACCTACAAAATTGGTTGAACTGAGCCCACATGCCAAAGTTGTTGAGAGCCCACTTGCCAAATTGGTAAAAAACTAAGCTCACCTTTGTGAATGGTTAACCCAAGCCCACATGGTACAATTGGTCAAGCAAAGCCAATCTGCCGAAGTGGTGGACCTGAGCCCAACTTCAATAATGAGCGCGCTAACTCGATATGAACCATTGGAAAAGACCATTTACATATAAGAACATGTGTCAATTCTTAATTATGACGTTACCTGACACCTGCATCACAATCTTT
>NEWO01000975.1:91341-109199 GCA_003013225.1 Phalaenopsis aphrodite
ATATAGATATATATAGATACATACATACATACATGCACATACATGCATACATGCATGCATATACATACATGCATGCATGCATATACATACGTGCATGCATATACATACATGCATGCATATATACATGCATATACATACATACATGCATATACATACATATATAGATATATATATATATATATACATAAATATATACATATACAAACATATATATACTTGCATTTACATATATACATAAATTTATACATACATGCATGCATATACATACATACATACATGCATATACAAACATACATACATGCATATACATATATACTTAAATATATACATATACATACAAATATGCGTATGCATATAATATATATATATATATATACAATGGATGTGGTTCAGTAGAAAGATGGATGTAGTTATATATTAATGTATTTATATACTATATCTATATCTATACATATATATATATATCTATATCTATATCTATACATATATAGATATCTATATCTATATCTATACATATATAAATATCTATATCTATATACATAAATACATAGATACATATATAGATAAATATATACATATATAGATATCTATATTTATATCTATAGCTTTACATGTATATATCTATATCTATATATATATAGAAGATATATCTATATCTATATTAATACATATCTATATATATATATATATATCTATATAATGGAAGATATCTATATATATCTCTATAAATAGATAGATATCAATATATATTCTTATATATATATCTCCTATTTCTACATATAACCTATTATTGTTCAACTTATGTTGCTCTCTATTGAAGATTGTCTAACATTTGCAATCATTGACATCTGATACCTACCTTCCCAGCTGCCTAGTTTCCACTTCCATCAAGGAAATAATAAATTGTGATCATCATCTAATCCTCAACATTCACGATATATATAATTTAAAACCTGTTGATAATTGACCTCCATGAGCTAAAATTAATAACAAATTAAGACTGATACTTCCAGCACAAAATATGTCTACTACAAAGTACGACTAATATATTATTTTACTATTTTCTTTATTTATGAAGATGTGAATTATTTATAATATTTGACATACACTAGTGTAATTATTTAATTAAGACTACAATCTGCTTGTTCTTCCCTAATTGACATTTTCTTGTAAAAAATCATAAAATGATCCACTCTCCGTTTATTTATTCGGGTATAAGATTGTTGTTCAATGATAAGATGATAAACTCTTACGCTGCACTACTAATATAGCAACACATAACAATATTTTTAATTATAAAACAAAATAAAATAAAATAAATGATGTTGTTTATTTTATTTAGTGTTTTTAGCTGCTTTTACTAAATTTTGCTCACCCCACTTTATAGAAGAAATAATCTGTAAATTAAAAACAAAATTTAGATTTAACTCGTAGGCGCAAATAAAAAAAGAAAAGGAATCCTAATTTCTATGATGGGGGGTGTATATTTGGTCTATTTGATCAACAGATTAGTCAAAAATATTTTAATTTGATTAAAATTTAAGAAATTGATCCAATATACCCTTTTGAGGCAGCTTATTTGGTGCGATGACGTTTTGAAAACTCACATGACCTGTTTGAGTAAACTACATTTTGACAGCTTATGTGTTTTCAAAACGCTGAAAATAACATTTTTTTACTGCACCTATTTATGTGTTGTGACAGCTTTCTGACAATGGTTTGACTATTCAAAAAAAAAAAAAAATTTTGTAATAGTCACCGCAACTAACTTATCAACATATTATTTTTAATCACTTCATCAATTCAATAAGCTGCAGTTACACCAAACAGACCGATAGTCATTTTTCTCATTAACTGAACAGAACTTTAATATAACAAGTTCTGTTTGATTTTTCATAGGTTTGAATATAATTAACTTTAATAAATGTACCAAAAAAACATGAATTAAGAGATATAATATGTATTTGGACAAAATCAAATTTTTTTGAAAAAAAGTTATAATTTCAATGTGTAAAATAAATAATATTTATAGTCTGCTTTTTATAACTTATTTATTTATAATTTAGAAATAAAATTATTTAGTTTTTATTTATCAATTTAATAAAAAAATTAAACCAACCTTATAAATTTAAAATAAAATAAAAATTATATTAAACATTTTAACTGAATTAAATCAATCAGAGAGGGGCGAAAATGCGACCACCGCATTTCTTACCGGCAACATTGATAAATAAGCCAAAGGAAAGTGTGCTCGTACAAGTATCGATGCAGCCATGCGTTACGATATCTGTCGTTTACCGAACTCAAATACGGCGGCGCAGTTGAGCAGTTTTGCGTCCCGATTCGTTTGTATCGCTTCCTGGATTCTTCTTCTTCCCCCGAGATAGGAAGGAAATAAGTGAGACGTAGCTCCTTTCCGAATATTCTGCTTGCTGTCCTCCTTCGATCGTGTCGTTCTAGGGTTCCGGTGATGGCCAGCGGCGGTGGAAGCGGTTACTGTGGAGGAAGGATGGTTGGAGACTACATATTCGGCCGTCAGATCGGCTCAGGATCGTTCTCGGTGGTGTGGTTGGCGCGGCACCGCGTGCACGGCGTGGAGGTGGCGATTAAAGAGATCGTGATGGAGAGGCTCAGCAAGAAGCTCCAGGAAAGCCTTCTCTCCGAGATTGTTATCCTGAAGCGCATCAAGCATCCCAATATCATCGCAATGCACGATATCATCAAGGTCCGTTTCCATCCTGTGCGCTTATTCACTCAACCTCCATGCTTCTTTTCTAGTTATTTTCAGATGTTGCGTTTTTTAATTTTTATATTTTAAATCGAAATCTTTTATCTGTTTTTTCACCTGATACCGTTTAGGGTTTCTAGAAGGTGTTTAAAAAGTGGATTTAGTAAGGTTGTGGTTGTAGGATGGTACGAAATAAAAAGAGTGCTGTTCTACGATGTTTGGAGGAAGATAAACGTTGCTCGGTGGCTATCTCGTTTGAAAACAACTGAGAGAACTCGAGAACACTGATGAACAGACTAAGGAGGATGTTCTACCACCTGTTCTTGAGCAAGATACGGACACATCACTTGCAAAATGAAAAAAATACATATATATGAAAAGCATAAAACAGAGAACAACATCTCCAAACACAATAATGATAGCAAAAGTCCCCAAAGAAAATTCAATATATGAATAGTCGTCCCCTCAGAAATAAACCTAATTTGGAAGAAATTAATAACAAATTTTTCTAGAAAAAGAAAATGATTATGTTGAATTGATAACGGGGGCAAAAGGCCCATGAAGCAACTTTCACGGGGCGGGACTTGAGTTAGACCCCTTCTGCGATCGTGAGAACGTAGAATCTGCTATTCCGTGGGATTCTTTTCGTTGTAGAACCCAGCTCTCGCGTCATTCTCCTCGATTAGGAGAGCTTTCACCTTCTTTGTTAGAAACGATCTCACACCAACAAAATAAAGTAATCTTTTTGCCTTGTTTGAGATAGTCCCGCTATAAAATTTATGTTCTAATAAAGTTTGTTATTTGTTATTGTTTCCCATTCCCTGCTTAGATGATCTATTGGATCAATAAAGTGTTGTTGTCATCTCTACAAATTTAAACTTGAAAAGTGGGTATCATCAAATCCACATCTGTCCAGGAGATGAATGAAAGATCACATTTAAAACTTGTGAGGTTTGTTATGAATGGTTAGTCTTGCCCTTAAGACTTTCCGATGCACCTAAGATTTTTATGCGCGTGATGCATCAAGTTTTACATACTTCCATTGGCATGTTTGTCGTCGTTTCTTTTGACATTCTAATCTATAGTGCTGGTGCGGACCATCATTTTCAGCATTTAAGTGATATCCTCTCACTTCTCTGAGATGAAAAGCTTCATTTTGGACGCCATAAATGTTTTTTTTTAGAAAAAGTATTTTTTAGCTATATCCTTTCTAAAGATAGACTTGCAGTTGGTATAATTAAAGTTGAGACGATTCAACAGTGGCCACATCCAAGTATTTTTCATATTCGTAGCTTTCATGTATTGACTTCATTCCTCACTTTAGCTATATTATGGCACCTATTCTTGATGTCATCAAGGATAAATCCTTTGCTTGGACTTCAGAAGTCGACCCTTCATTTCAGAACATTAAAAGTAAGCTGATTTTTGCATCTATACCTATTCTTCCCGATTTTGACAAACCTTTCGAGTTATACTGTGATGCCTCCAAAGTTGGAGTTGGTGCGGTCTTAAAATGCCGTTGTTCAAGCTATGAAGCATTGGCGACATTGTTTCTTTCCTAATGAATTTGTTTTATTCAACGACCATTAAAAACTCAAGAATATTGCTAATCAGGATACGGTGTCTGCTTGGCATGTATCATGGGCTGCATTTTTGCAAATAATTTTTTTTGTAAGTAAGCATAAGTTGAGCAATTCTAATGGTGTGGTCGATGCTTTAAGTCGTCGAGCATGTTGTTTGACTGAGTTGAAATGTTTCTTCCAGCCGTTGAATTTACCAAATACCTGTATGTGACAGATTCTTTTGGAAAAATTATGCTTCCAGTGCAAGCGGACAATTCTTCAAATTTACAAGATGGTTATCTCTTCCATAGGTTGTGATTATATACCCCTTCTTGTAGTTTAAGACTCCATATCATTCAAGAATTGCATAATGAAGGCCATGTTGGTTTGGATCGAATTTTGTGTTAATTTTCAATCATCTTTCTGTGCTGGGCTCTGTAAGGAAGTGGTAAAATTTGTGGCACATTGTCACATTTGCCAGGCATAGGAAGGCACAGCCACAAATTTCAGTTTCTACATGCTGCTTCCTATTCCAACCCTTTCTTGGTCTGATTTTGTATGGATTTTGTAATTGGTTTGCCCTATAGATAACATGGAAATGATTCCATTTTATTTTTTCTGATTCGTTTCTCCAATTTGTCCATTTTATTCCCTGTAAGCGTATTACTGATGCGTGTTGGTCGCTGCCTTATATTTTCAAGAGATTTGCTATCTTCATTGTTTATTGCCTCCATGGTAACTTATCTAGACAAGTTTTCTTAGCCATTTTGGAGAAGTTTGTCGCGTCTTGTTGACACCAAGCCTCATCCACAGATGGAAGGCCAAACGGAGGTTGTGAATTGGTCTTTGGGGAATTTATTGTGCTATTTAGTGGGAGAACATCTGAAATCATGGGATCAAAAACTGTGCCAACCTGAGTTCACACACAATCACATGATTAATCAAAGCATCAAATTCAGCCATTTTCAGGTGGTTTATGGATTTCTTCCACATGGTCCTTTGGACCTTTGTCTCTCCCAAACCTTACTCATTCTCATGGGATGACCGCTGATTTTAGTAACAATGTAAAACATATTCACCAACAAATAGTCTCAAATCTCCTGCAATCTAAGAAAGCGGCTGATATGTCTTGCCTCCTTGTGGATTTTAAAGCCGGCGTTTATTTTGTGCGGTTCTTTCGAAGAATCACTTCTCTCTTTATGAGCATAATAAACTTGCAGCGCGCAAAATTGTCCCATGTTCAAATTACTGAGAAGATCAACTCTAATGCCTACCCCTTGCTGCTATCTACACATTCATGCTATAGATGTTTTTTATAACCACCATCTAATACCATATGCGGAAAGCAATGATGACCAACTGTTGTCTGATTTCAGGCCAAATCTTGTCGACCCCGGAGAGGAGGATGACAATACAGTGGCCACCCCAAAAGATACCACAAATGAAGTATTGTTATGAACTCATATTTTACTTTATTTTCCCCTGTTTGGTCCTCGTGTTTTTCTTTTTATTGTGAAAGTTTGGAGCCACCTTTATAATGGGCTAGGTGACTAGGCTTAAAGGGAGGTTTTTTAATTCTTTCCTTGTATGGTAGCTGAATCGACTCTATATTTTATTTTGTTTCTTGTATGGAAAAATTCCATTGCGGAAGCCAATTCTTTGATTTAGTGGCTGCATAAAAGATGAATGGATAAAATAGACTATTTTGATTCAGAATGTGTGATTGAATTTACGTATGTAAGTTTTAATCTATTTCTTGAAGAAGGATGATCAACCTGTCAATATGATAAGTTGCACAAATACTCATGCATGTCTCTCATAAATATTTTAAAGAAATAATTCTACATGAGGTTCATTACGTTAAAGTTCTAAAATATTTTATGTACTTCATTTACCTGAGAGTGATGCACCAAGAAATTCCTTATATTTGTATTAAGAGTGTGAAGGTAAAGATCTTGATAAGCCCATTTAGTGTTATAAATACGAAAAGATGGTGTCTACAAGAATGCTTGAATGTTGTCGTTCAAGAATTTGAAAAATGATGCATTAATATGAAATTCATGTTGAGATTTTTAAGAATGATCCCATTATTTTGAAAGAATATGAAGTTTGAAAATTTGCAGGCATTGCAAAAGAGTGACAATTACACCATTAAGCGCCTTAGATTTGCCTCACATATGCATTTTAGAGGTAATATGCTATAAAATTTTGGGGAGATTGAAACAAATCTAATGAGCATAGCTATACAAGTGATTAAAATGTAAAAGTTAAACTTGCTCTAGAAAAATTATAAGATGTTAGGCAAATTATTATAATGAACGATGTAGTAGAAATTAATTTGGGAACAATTGATCATTGCTCAGTATTAGTACACTCCTTGAGGATAAAGGTGAAATAAAAGCAAATTCTGTGACTTCAAGATATGATTTGTCTGGAAATATGCTAAAATGCTCAGTTTATTCCTTGATGTGGCAATTTACAGACCATCCATCAATCCAGTCACAACACTTATCAAGCAAGCCAGAAGATGATTAAGATTTGTAATTGAATAACAGGCGATTGCAAGAAAAGACTCATTAAAGCAATCTTTATTTATGAAATAAATACACTGATTGAATAGTTAATATTGTGTCTATAAAGGAGAATTCCAAATCTACATTTGTATTGACTTATGGGATCTTGATAAGACTTTTCTAAAAGATAAATTTTAGCTTTCTGTGTGAGAATTATTTGTGGACAACAACTTGCACTTACTGACAATGATTCTTCTGTCAAGCTGAGCTAATTATCGTTATTGACAAGATACAATAAGGTTCATAAAAATCAATGATGACGAAATCATTAGATCTTAATCGGGTTTGTCATAATTCCCCCACTATTTGTTTTATGCCAATTATGGGAAATCTCCGTATTTCAAGTGAAAATTCTTACTACTATATACTAAAACAATTAGCGTTACGATGAACCATAGTTGAAGTCAAAAGTTTTCTTTTGACTAGGAGGGATTATCAAAAGTTCATCGTAAAATATGGTTGAAATATTTAGGTTGTATATTATTTGCGATCTAACCTATATTTTAGAAACTTGACACAAACTGATATTAGAAAACTGTCTTCGGAATGGCTGGAGTGTAAATTTTCTAGGCCTACATTATTATCATACAATAGCCTATTGTACATCAATATGCAACATGATTTTGTAGGGTTGTCACCTAATTATACTGTCAGTATTTAAATTCAATTGTATAGGGATCTGTATTGCAGAATTAGAATCCAATTACAGCCATCATTCTTGCAGGAATAAATTTCTATCATAAACCCATTTTTGTTTAATCATTTGGGGCAGAAGTGTAGCCTAATTATTTTACATTTTTAGACATGCTTGCAGGTCTTTTTATTACAAGATGCAAGCATATCATATGCATCTCAGCTTTTCATACAAATATATCTTTCATTGAAATCGTTCATGATAGCACCCATCTCATTATATCACAAGTCAAGTATCTTGAATCACATGCTATCTACAAGCAACATTTTCATGATAATATGCATATTTGTATGGTGGTATTAAGTATATTTGTGCATATGATCAACAACATGTTGAGTACCAACCAATACTTTTCATCATAGATTAATCATGGATATATAAACTTCACACAAAATACTCCATCATGCAAAGGAAAGGAGCATGCTAATCCATGTCATAACAAAGATTACTTACCATAAACATGGTAGATACTTGTATGTCTTTCTTTCAAATTCTTTTCGACCTCTTTGGAATCCACTCTAAGCTCTCACTTAAATGTTCACATGCTTTCTCATCCGTCCAAAATGACAGTAAGGTGTGGAATCTTCTTTCCCTATCTCTTATATCTCCTATATAAAATTAAAGTCACAATTTTCTCTTTTTCATGTGCTGCCTCTCCCTTAGTCTGTAGATTAAGCTACATGCAATTATTCATGCAGCATGTGAATAGACTACTAATCGTAAATATTTGCTCTGCTCAATTTATTATTATATTGTAATGCTATCCTAGTAAATATGTCATAAAACAACTGTTTAAATGTATAGGAGCAATCATTTAAATGTATAGGATCAGTCATAAAACAACTGATTAAATGTATAGGACAAAACTACTGTTTATTATTATTTTGTATGAATTCAACTCCCAAAATTTACTGTTGATACACTTGCTTAATTACCAACATTAAATTCAACATCGTTATGTTTATAATAAAAATACTTTGTACGTAAGCTTCCTTTATGTTGGACATAAGCATCGGGAAAATAGTGTGTACCTCATCATAAAGATAATATTTTTCATGTTTCATTTAATGCACTTTTGAAGCGCCCTTTGATCAAACATCATTGTAGAATTGAAAACTTGTAATTCTTAATGATATATGTAATATCAGAGCTAGAATTAAGCATAACATGAACTTCTAAAATTCATTGGTGATAGTTTTCATTCCAATAAAAAATGTCTTAGTTTTTGGATTAATTTGAACAATGACTTGTCCTCTAATAAAGCTTTGAACATATCTTTTTAATACTTGATTAGAGATAGAAAAATGCAATATCAACAACTTTGAGAGTTTAAGCCAATTTGCAATTGCTTTAATATTTTGTTAATTATAATATATTTGTTTAACACTCGCAATTTGTCCAAGGAAAATATGCAACACTTTGTAACAAAAAAATCATTGTAAAAAAACTTATGACACTGAACTAGGGTGTCTAGTCGGTGTGGGAAGGTTAATAAATGAGTTAGGAGACTCGAATGGCGAGAAATGGAAGAAGAAACAATGCACGGCTGCTGGCCTTAAAACAACAAGTTGAATGGCGAAACATCGATAATGTTTCACCATCTATTCTTTTTAAGATGTAGATTCACCAATTGAAGAAAATTAGGCGACAACTCAGCAAAGAGGAGAATAGGGAGAAAAACCTCCAAATAATATAAACCAAGAAAATATCCTCAAAAATAGGAAATTCAACATATAAATATATTCGCAATGGAAAATAAACCTAGGCAGATTTCAAATAATAAAATAAATTTAAAGAAGGGCCCGAAGAGCTGGCAACAAAATTCTCATGTGGGACAGCCTTGCTTTAGCCTATTGGGATGGGATTTCATCCTGATTCCTGCATATGTAGGAGATACCCATGGAACATTTGCTCGGCAGCAACATAGCTTATAACTTTTTTTTCTTTAAAATTTTTCAAAGCAATGTGTAGATGATACAATATACTTGGGTTCATTTCTCAACTAAATCAGATTTTACCTTGATAAGCTCAATTTCAACTTTATCCAAACTTGGCTTAAACAATTTATTCATTTAAGAGGTTAGTCAATGTGTCATACAATTCAGACCATATTAAATGTTCCCTAAACTATAGAAATTTGCTTGCCTTTTAGGAGTTCTTATAAAATTAAAATGATAATATTTTTATTTGTCTGCCACCCTAGTTAAGATATGTCAATTATTGCTTTTAATCATGGGCGTTTCAGACAAAGCATGCCATAATTATATGGACTTTTCACATAGCATGACCATCATGAACTATCATTCTCTATTTGCCATTTGGGAGTGCTTGACGTTCTTCTTGATTACTCGTTCTTTTACTCGCATAGACCATTCAATCTTAATTGAAGTATCAAAATGCAAAAGCTGATGTCAACTGTAGGAAGATGATAATAGGTGGTTTGCTTGCAATACTGAGAATTGTGATCACATGGGACATTAGATCAAAGGTGTTGCAACGGTGAGAAAAAGAGATGGAAATGAAAATTCAAGTCAGAAGTTCTTTCTTTAAGGTCAATAAGTTACAGAAAACCTGAGTAGTATTCTTGTGCAAAATAAGAACCCTCCCCTTCACTAACTAGTCACATTTTGGTTCTTGTATCGGTCTTTTGTTACCACCTAGTGCTTTTCGGCCTAATTTGTAATTTTACGACTTATTCACCATTGAACTTGTTTGACTTATTCTCACCCTCCTTGAAAAATTGTCTGGGTTAGAAATTATTGATCAGTCTAAAGAGTGGGTTTATATCTCTTTACTCTTATCTATTTAAACAGTGCTGTTGATGTGTTTATTGTACCTAATAGTTGCCTTATTAGGTGATGTATAGCTGGATATAATTTATGACTTCAGATAGAATATAAACAGTTAAATAAAATAGTGCAATCTACCTACATAATCAAAATGTAATCAATTGTGATATGTTTGTTAGGGATGACTACGTTGAGAAAATTAGTTTCAAAGGTTGGGAACATTGATGTTTGTTGCATGCCTGTGCGGCTAGGACGATTTCGTTGGAAATAGTAAGGCAAGGCGGAATGCTATTGGGGAGTATTTGGATAACTATTAAGTGATAACATAAACAGAGAGATACAGTTTGTGTTCTACCAATTGACTCCGTAGAAAAGATGCATTTGCCTTTCGACATAAAATAGAAGATTTTCAAATGTTACATTTCCATGTGAAACCAAGACCATAGGAAGTTTTACATTATGTTTTCATTGTTGCATCATGCTAACTTGGCTTCCTTGGCTTATATTCTTAGGCCTCAGGAAAAAAAAAGATTGTTATATTAGATTACTGCAGAAGTGTCAACCTAACCATAAGATATCTTACAATGGTGCTTCCATTGTTGTATCATTCTATTTGGCGTTTCATTCACTTGGCTTCTATTCTCAGGCCTCCGGAAGAATTTATCTCATATTAGAATACTGCAGAGGGGGTGACCTATCCCTGTATCTACAACGCCGTGGAAGAGTTTCAGAAGCAACTGCAAAGCACTTTATGCAACAACTAGGTACAAATTAAATGTTACCAAGTTTTCAAACCTCACATTATTATTTTTTGTCTAGTATTATTATATTTATTGTTTATTTTTACCAGCTAGTGGCTTGCAAGTTCTCCATGACAATAATCTAATTCATCGTGATCTAAAGCCCCAGGTTTGTACATTTCTATCTTGAACTCTTAAAGATCCTTTTTTTTCTTTCCATTCCTCTAGAAAACTTGCCATATGATTCTTTGTACTCCATGTGTTCAATGAATGAATGTAGTACTTCTCAGGAATAAATGTAGTCTGTATGGAATGTTCTTAAAAAAAATTTGCTGAATATTTTTGTGTGAGAGATGAAAAAAATCAGACGATTGTTGTTTTTAAAATGGAATCAATAACATGCAAACTTACATAAAGTAGTGAGCCGCAAGTCCACTCTTTGCAAAAATGTACCCAAATTCCTTTTGCTTGTTTCTGATGCTTGACTGCTGCCTCAAGTTCAATCTTGCCATTTTTTTCTTAAATTTGTAGGTCCAACTAATTGTTTCCACTTCAAATTCATATTTGGTGGAACTCGAAACTTCTGGCATCTATTTTGAGACAATTTTTCTTTGCAACGTGTCATTGGTTAGCCAATTAATTTGGTTTTATCTGTCATCTGAAACACTGGCAGTTCATGGCATAACCAATACAAATTGTTAAAGCCTTTGTAGATCTGGAAAATGACAAATGAAATGATAAACATTCCTAAAAACTAGAAAGAAAAATCATAACGGGAAACTTACTATTAGTTTTACTTCTTTGGGCAAACAAGCAATCCACTCAGAAACTTGTTTATATACTATATTTGCTTAAAATTTTATTTGCTAGGCGGCACTGCCCTGGACTAAGCGAGCACTTGTAAATAGCAAGCATTAATCGCAACTTTATTTATGATAATTCATAATAGCTTAATTAACAGGTATAATGATTGAAAGTAGTTCAATATGCAAGATTTTATCCAATCAAATATACAAAGAACATTAATTATACACTATGGATCTATGATAGAAAATTGTTTAGACCATTCCAAAAACTTTTAAATGGCAAGAAAAAAAACATGAGAAAAATAATTTCGAGGAAAAAAATCAGCATGGTGAGAACTTTTGCATGGTAACCTAAGCATGAGAATTATCATGCTAATTGCTGCAACAAGACATAGGAGTGATTATGTAACTTCGAAAGAGGGTGATGATGAATCTTTTAGTAAATAATGTTAATGGAGAAGCTAGCGGAAATAAGGACAGGTGATGTAAAGAGTGTTCAGAGGAGAGGATAGGACAAGACAATAGATGATGGTGATATATCTAGAATTTCAGATGAGTTTAGAATCATGGATTTTTGAAAACGTAGTATCTTGAAGGTAGCTACAGGTGGAAGGATACATGAGAATTGAAGATGGAATTTTGGGGAGTTCCTTTTAGTTTTTGATTTCATTTTCTTGAAAAAAATTCTTTTAACTTGTTTTTAATTTGAATATACTCTTTGGCTTATTATATTCACATTTTTAATGTTTTTATTGTAAGCTGTTCAACTTAGATCAATTGATCTAAATTGGTAAGCTACATGTTAGCTTGACAGATTCTTTTTAAAATTATTGAGCTAGCTTTTTTTATTAAATCTGATGAATTCTTTTATCACCATATTCTAAAATATTTGCTCTCACCTAGACTAGACCCAACCATACTAAACCATAGGGTGATATTTTTAGTTGAAACTTGCTCATATTTTGAGTAGATTTGAACTAGATTTGATTGGTTGAGTCATTTTATTTCGTTATTTAATTTAATTCCAAGTCATTTTAAGCTATAATTTGTTCAAATTTGAGCAAAAATTGGATAATTGAAGTTATGGGTAACAACCATGAGGTATTTTGAGTTAGCTAAAAAATGATTCATTTTGGGTGGAGCCAACTTGACTCATGCTATATAATTCAAGTTTGAGTATTTCAAATTAGACTACACCTGAAATTTTTAAGTTGAAATGAAGCTTTACTTCTAGAACTCTACCTGTTCCATGCTTACCCAATCAAGTTAGAGCATTGTCTAGTCCATCTAAACCCATTTTAGAATATAAGTTGTTGGCATCACCTAGGCCAACTAGGTTTGATTTAATTTCTTACGGGCTAATCACAAAGAAACACACTATAAAAAATAATGAATGAATTAGCTTGTCATTCACATTCATTTCTTTACCTACCTTATCATGCGTATTTGAAGTTTATTTATATTTATATATTGTTTTTGGCTTATTTTGAATTTAATATGGATGAAAAAATTAATTTATTAGTTAGAATTTTATTTTTTTAAATAAATATCTTGTATGGAAACTTAATCGTCAATATGATGTTGATGAATGCTTAAGGTCTGGTTAATTTTTAAATTTTATCGTTCCAAATTATATAGTGGGTTTCTCCAAGTTATTTACAGGGTATCCTACCTCATCGCTCCTTCCTCTCAATTCAAATATACTTTTGAAGGTTTGTTTAATTTGGTTTGTATAACGATTGCTTTATTTTCTTTTTCAAGTGGTCTCAAGCTTAAAAACTTGGCCTTTCCTTCTTTGATCCAATTGATGAAGAAAGAAGAGATTTGTTCTATCCCCGTTGATTATTATTATCAAAACAAATGTACTTTATACGTCCTCATCATTACAGTTGGCCAGTGTCCTCTCTTTGTTTGATTTTTGGGGATCCCTCAATTTTTTGAAGACATATGTTCTATTCATTTTTTAGTACCCCTGACACCTACAATTCATCTCTTTTCTCTTTTGTTTGAGCACTATCTTACCCAAAAATATGCTAACCTTTTAACTGTGCTTGAAAAGGAATTTCTTATGGAAATTAAGCATCCAAGCAAGGAAGAGGTTTTTGATGGGCAATTATGGTGCTAGTTTTCCACTATCAAAGCCATCTTCAATAAGGATTTGTTATCTATTTTGGAAATCACTATTTGGTTGGGTCCTTATTTACTTCGTTAAGTGTTCAATTTTTGTTGATATTAGTATTCTTATTTATATATTCTTTGGTAAATTCTTTGAATTTGTGTAATAATTAATTATATGAACTCTATTTTACTTAATCGATGATATTCCTACAAACCAATCATATAAGGTGGGATTTTTATACAAGTAAATAGAGTAGTCCACTAAAATTATTATGTTCATAGCTTTATGAACTCGATTTAAGTCGGGGTTTAGCTGCAACCTGAATTTACGTGAAATAAGATTTTTCAAATCCAGTAAATCCGATAGTCTTTGTAATGGAGATGAGCTCACGAGCGATGGCGGGAATAAATTCTTAAACCATCATTCAATTGGATGTACTAAAACCGGGTTTACATCCTAAAAATGATGGAATGTGGGAAGAAAAGTCAATGCAAAAAAAAAAATGATTTAATAGGGAGATGGATTTAATTTTTGTTTTTTTTATGTTTGGTTGGTTTTACGCTAAATTTATGGCTAAATCTTATTTAAATTATGCTACCAAAAACCGCATAAGCTTTTTTTCCTCATATCCAAGGGCCTTGAAGTTGATATTTTAGTTGTAAGAAACATATTTATTTTGTTAAATTAATAATTACTTAATTGATTCTGATAAATCTATTTGCATTGCTTCGGAAATCATCATTAGTTTGCATTTCACACATTTTTGAAATTACATGCACACGTGGAACTTAGTATGTGATATATCTAAAATAATATTTGATCACCTTGCTGCCTAAACTAATTAATTTAAGGAACAAATAGACAAGAGCGCAACTTCTAAGACAACCAATTCCTAAGAAAAAAGTTGGCAAAGTACAACATATTTGGAGACATCCATCATTTAAGGCAAAATTTAGATTAATTAGTGCATAAATTGGTGTCAATGTGACATCTACTATCATATCTTCTCCTATATCACTGTAGAATGACTGCTAAAAAACATTAGATCAATGTCTAATTTCTCTAATGAGCTACTTGACTTTTGGAAGCCTCCACAAAATTCTTACTTCTAGGCCAGATGGCCAACACACGCTGAATCTCATAATGTTGCCCAATTTTCAACTTGACTCTTCCACGCTTAGGGCCATGCCCTTTATTGGCCACTACATGTTAGATAGAACCAATTTCTTTGAACTCCTTCTAGATCTTTAGGTCTCAGTCATGATTGTCATCTTGATAGTCTTCAAATTCTTGTAAAATGATTAAGAGTCTGTTTGGGGCAGCTGCAGCTTATTGAATAATCTGTTGATAAGCTGATTACAAATAATCTGCTGATAAGCTGGGTGCGGTGGCTATTACAAATATTTATTTTTTTGAAAAAATCAAACCGCTGCCAGAAAGTTGTCACCGCACCTAGATAGGTGCGGTGTGAAAACGTTGTTTTCGGCGTTTTGAAAATGCATAAGCCGCCAAAACACAGTTTACCCAAACAGGTCAGGTGCGTTTTCAAAACGCTACCGCGTCAAATAAGCTGCCCCAAACGGACCCTAAGACTCTGTTTGGCAAAGCTGCAGCTTCCTAGCTTTTCAGCTGCACTGCTATTTCTGAAAAAAATGACCATTTTACTCTTGTTTGGTAAAACTGTTTAAAAAAAACTGTAACAGTGAAATTTTTGTAACTCCATAAGCAAAATTTTTTATGTAATAAATTAGTTAAACCTGAAAGTGTTAATTATGTAATAAATATAATTTTTAGTTAATTAGTTAGTAATTATTATGTAATAAATTTATGGGATTGATTAATATATTTTAAAATGTTAACTTGTTATATAGGTGAACATATGAAATAAAAGACTTGTAATAAGAATGCTCTTATATTCGGTCAGACGAAAGTATTAAATATATTATTTATTTAGGATTTAACATATTATTAACGAACTAATTAATGTAACAATTTTTTATCAAATATCGATGAATACTTAAAATAAAGCCAATTAAAGGGATGTGTGCCCAATTTTTTTCCCCAAGTTGAAATACATTTTCATTCATAATTTTTATAACATATAAATCTTAAAAGAGGAAATAACAGTGCAGGTGTAATAAGATTTTTATTTGTAAATACCCCATTTTATTAGTACGACAGAGATATATATTGAATGAGAACATTTACAAAGTTTAGAAACTTAAGATATACCATCAATACAAGTATGAATTTCGAATTATAGAGCCTAAAAGAAACAAATTAAATAACCACATAAGGACAAAGGATTTAACGTGGTTCGGTCATGCTGACCTACATCCACGGGAAAGGAATCACATATATTCATTACTGTAATAAAAAAAATATACATTGCTTCCAATCGACAATGTCTCATTGTCATTGCTAAGAGATGAAAGTAGACCAAGAAAAATGTGTGGCCATTTTCATACATATACAATATATTCATTTTCCCGTGCAAAAAATAAAATGATGTCTTCCATGTAGCTTTGTCAGAACAGATCAAAGGCATGTCCCAATTTCCTGAATTCTTTCGAGCTACTTAATAAGAAATTTATAAATCCTGCTTCATTCTGGCCACTAAACAACCTTGGAGAGCATGATCTTCTCTGGTCAGCTCTATGAGTTGTGCAAAGTGATATGCATGTTCATATGAAAGTTCAGGTGTTAGATATGTAAATGCAGAAAGAAAAAAAAAGTATACTTCAGAAGATCCAAAATTATTGTTCCATAACCAACTATCCCCATAATTCATATAGCAGGTTCATTAAAAAGATCATAACAGGTTCCAATGGAAACAGAAAAAAACTGCAATCACCCCTGCTTTCAGATTTCAGAACAGGTACAACAAAGAAAGTAACAACAAAGAATCACCAAGGCACAACAATGTAGTTGTTGCTCAACAAGTCACATTAATGAGAGAAATCAGGTGACACCGAAGAGAAGTAGGGAGAAGAGAAATAAGAAACAGATGTAGTATTAAAAAAAACAGAACAGATGTTGACTAATACATAATCAAGTACATATCTATCTCCAAGGTTAACCTCATTAACTAGAAGCAGAATCATAGCTACAATTCCAGCTATATAAGATCTCATTCTTGAGCATCATATGAACAATGTTCAATACTCATCTTAATGGTAAAACAAATGTCATCAACTACAAACAGATTTTGTATGAGAGAAATGGTAAAACAAATGCCATCACACAATTCCACCACCTAACCTTCATGGAGATGGAATTTTGATGCAACTTGAAACCCTTCACCATGTGGTATGCATTACGTAAGAATGTGTGGTATGCATGTAAATGCCCCCAAATATACATGGCTCATTCCTATACATTACGTAAGAATTGTGTGGTATGCATTACGTAAGAATTGTGTGGAATGCATGTAAAAGCATAGACTGGAGGTTTCTATACATGGCTCATTCCTCTCACAGGTGCTTGAACAAACAAGCTTGGGTCAATCCAATACCAAGCAAGAGTTTAGAACTAATTTTAATTCCTCATATATTTCAGCAACTCATGCAATCATAATTAATTTCAAGTCCCAATCCAAGCCAATAGCATCAAAGGCTGAAATACAAATTGGATGAATTGTTTGTATTCAAATCAAGACGGTCAAGACTCACACAGGTCTCACGTGCATTGTCTAGGATGAGTTCACAAAAGCACCTCCTAACAAGCAGCAAAAGGCAGTTTGGTGAGATTTAAAAAACGTACTGAACAATAAGAGCAATTCTCACAACAACAATAAATGTTGTGATGCAGATCAAGTAGGGAGAAGAAAAACCAAAAAACATCCTTC
>NEWO01000975.1:110887-130239 GCA_003013225.1 Phalaenopsis aphrodite
GGAGAAATCTCATCCATCATGAGTAAAGAAATCAGAGACCAATAAGGAATTAGTATGAAGAGAGTGTGAATAATCAGAGTTATGTGACAACCCCCGATTATCATTCCAGAAAGAAATATTACCATCGCCTATGTCCCAAAATATGAAATTATTAACAGTGGTTCTAGCATTAACCACAACTTTCCAAATACGAGAATCACCAACCTTCTACGAAACCAAGGAAGGATGGGTTTGAGCACAATATTTTTGAGGCAAAAAAGGAAGCCCAAAGAGATGAGCCCAATCTGAATTTAAACCAAAGTTTGCAAAGGTTTACTTCCACAGTATGTTTAATGTCTTAAAACCAAACCCTCCAGTCTTTTTTAGGCTTACAAACTTTATGCCAAGTGCCCCAAATTTTCTTTGCACCGTTCCCCACCCATAGGAATTTATTAAAAAGCCTCTTCATCTCATTAATAGCACTTTTTTTTGGGATTGAAAACTTGCAAAGCATATAGTGAAATACTCTGAAGAACACTAGAAAACAAAGAGATCCTGTCCCCAGTAGAAAGAAAAACATTTCTCCAATCATTAATTTTACGTTTGATTTTATCTATAACATCGTCCATATGAATCTCTTTCCTCCTTCTCCTTATCAAATTGTCCCTAAGATATATAAGAGGGAGAGAGACATGATGAAAACCAGTATATGTAACTCCCCATTGAATAAGATGTTGCTTAACATGCTTGCCAAAAAACATCTGACACTTATCACAATTAAAACGAAGTCCATAGCAATTCTGAAAATCCTGTAAAAGCCCTATCACTTGTTTTATAGCGAGTTTAGATGCATTAGCAAAAAGAATGACGTCATCTGCATAAGCAAGGTGTGAGACCATCATTTTAGCTTTGTGAGAGAATTGTGCGTGAGGATGTGAAAACTGAAAATGATTAAGCATCCTGGATAAATAGTCAAGAGCTAAAATGGAAATAATTGGGGAAAGGGGGTCTCCCTGTTTAATGCCACGACATGTAGTGAAAAAGCCATAAGAGTTTCCATTAACTAACACAGAGTAAAAGTTGTTAGTCAACCATCTTTTAACCAAAGTGCAAAAACTGGTATTGAATCCTCTAGCTTTCAGAATGTTGATAATGAAATCCTAATTTATGGTATCAAAGGATTTCTTGATATCTAATTTGATAACCAGATTACCACCCTTGCATTTTTTATCAAGATCCTGCAAAATTTTTTGTGCCAACAGAATATTATCAGAAATATCACGACCTTTAATGAAGGCCGACTGATGAGGGGAGATAAGGGAGGTAGGTGAGGTTTGAGACGAGCCATAATCAGTTTACTAATAATTTTAGATATAACAGAAGTTAGAGAGATGGGCCGAAAGTCCTGCCAATGAGATTTTTCATTTGATTTAGGGATGAGAACAATCAGAGCGGTAAAGAAATACTTTCCAGGATCATCNCCACCCCTGCATTTTTTATTAAGATCCTACAAAATTTTTTGTGTCAAGAGAATATTATCAGAAATATCACGACCTTTAATGAAGGCCGACTGATGAGGGGAGATAAGGGAAGGTAGGTGAGGTTTGAAACGAGCCATAATCAGTTTACTAATAATTTTAGATATAACAGAAGTTAGAGAAATGGACCAAAAGTCATTCCAATGAGATTTTTCATTTGATTTAGGGATGAGAACAATCAAAGCGACAGAGAAATACTTTCCAGGATTATCACCCTAAAAAAAACTTTGAATAGCAAATATCACCTCGTTCTTAATAATGTTCCAGCAGGAAATATAAAAAACGGAGGTGAAACTATCTGGGCCAGGAACTTTCAGAGAGCTAATATCTTTAAGAGCAGTAAAAATATCCAACTCAGTAGGGGGGTCGAACAGAGAGAGGAGGGAAACCATATCTCTCTGATCCTCAAAGAAGTCTGAAAGAATATTAGTAACAGGTAGAGTATCAACATAGAGAGAAGAGAAATAATCAGCTGCATTGGAACCAATCTGGTCAGTATCGATGAGAACAGAGCCCTTAGTGAAAATCTTAATAATGGTATTTTTGTTACGATGATGTTTGATAATACCATGAAAGTACTTGGTGTTTCTGTCACCGTTCTTGAAATGATTGTCACAAGCTTCTGTCTAACGAAATTCTCCTCAATGAAGATTTTCTCCAAAAGAGTGTGATGAGCATCAGCTAACATGGCCACAAGATCAAGAGTGTCAATCAACTGAGCTGTTAAAGAGTCCACCTCCTGTTGGGCCTTCAAAACCCTAGAGCGAACATTGCCAAAAGTATCAATGTTCCATCTCTTTAAATGAGAAACAACATTCTTATGATGTTGCCACAAAATGAACCAAGGGTTACCACTCCATCTAGAGACTCAAGCCTGCTTAATCAAATCAATAAAAGTAAGATGAGAAACCCAAACATTGAGAAATTTAAAATGATAACGAGAAGGTTTGGAATGAAAAACCAAGTTAAGTAAAATGAGATTATGATCCGATGCAGCATGATTAAGATGTTTGACATGAATTATGCTGTAGTAACCCAAAAACGCTGAGTTTTTCAGAAATCTATCCAATCTTTGCATAAGAAAACCCCGCCGTCAAGTGTAAGGACCTGAATAGCCTAAATCATAAAGGCCATCATCCTCAATATGTTCACAGAAATGATTGATAAGACTCGTGTCAACCTTAGCACAACCCCATCTCTCAGATGACAACATAATCATATTTAAATATCCACCGACGAACCAATTTTTCAGCAATAGTAGCACCCATATGAGTAAGTTGTTGCCAAAGAAGAAGCTTATCTTTTAAAAAAGAGCTGGCATAAATAAAAGTAGCCCAACCAAAATAATTTTCCAACCGATAATGAATAAGAACGTATTGCATATTATCATCAATGATGCTGAGAGTGATATCTTTCCGCCAAAAGAGCTAAATTTTGTTATTCACATTACAGAAATGCATGTAACCCTTGAATTTCTTAATAATGTTCTCTTTATGGATCGAAACAAAAGGTTCCAAAAGAACAAAAATGCCAGGTTTATGGACCCTACATAAATGCTTTGAACGATTAAAGGAGTGAGGGTCCGCCACTCTTCTAATGTTCCACACCAGAATATTAAACATTTTGGCCCATGACACCCTCCCACCTAGCAAGCTTAGGGGGAAGGTGCAAGTGCTCCCCCTCGGAATGATACGTGACATCAATATTGTTTGCCTATGTCATATTTGGAAGTTCAGATTTACTTCTCCCTCTTTTCCTACTATATTTTTGAATTTGCCATTCAGATTCTAAAGCAGAGGTAGCCAAAGAGGATGGATCCGACTGTGATGGAGTAACCATAGAAGTAGAAGGATGAGTAATCGCTTGTGGGGGATCAAGTGCCTCAATTTGATTAAGTGAAACAGTAGGTATCTGAGTGGGATGTGGCCCGGGTTCCGGTTCAGGTGTATAAATAGGTTCAACATTTTCATCAGTTCTAACAAGACCCACACAAGTTGCATCAGCTGCTGCGTCTACAAGATGAGCCACACTAGTTGCCTCCAAACAGGGAGCAACCAGATCAACAGAACCCACGCAGACATCACCAGAATGAACAACTGGTTCAGAGATGTTAGTTTGAAGAGCAGATTTCTGCTCATCAGAGGCCACACGACCAGCAGGGAATTGACTCAATTCGGGGTGCAAATGGAAACAATGATCAGAATCATGACCAAACATGCTACAATGCAAACAGTAGTGAGGATGCTTTTCAAGCAAAACCTGCTGCTAATAACCAGTATGACTAGAGCCAATCCAAACCTCCTCTGGAGGAGGTAACGTAACATTTCGCTCTATTAAAATTCTAGCCATTGAGGGTCTTGTTAAATTAAAGGTAGGGGCATCAAGCATTAAATGTTTACCATTCATGACAGCTATAGAAAACAAAATTTCGTGATTGAACGAATGCACCTTTAGACCTGAAAGTCTAAGCCAGACAGGAAAATAAGAAACTTGATCTTAGGGTCAAACTCCGTTGTCCATTTAAGGACTTTCATCCAAACATCACCAAAATGAACAGTTCTACGTGCAAAAAGCTTAGCATAATCATCCTCGTTAGAGAGTTGGATCAGAATATGCCGGCAGTCCAGAGCTCCATTCTTCCAACCCCCCAATAATTTCAAAAGATCAATGTTCTTCATCAAAAAATCATATTTTGAAAGCTCATAAAGAAACTTACCAACAAGATGGAAGCGACAAGCATAGACGAGAATAAAGTTATTCAAAATTGGAGAGAAAAAACACATACTTCCCCTCCTTACATCCCTGAGATTTAATGAAATTGTATTCCCCACCGAGAACAAGTGATTCGTGAAAAGAAGATGGAAAAACAAACTTCGGAGTAGACCTAGAGGAAGAAACCCTCGCAGTGACGCCAACATACGTTTTTGCCATAACCGTAGAGAATAAGAGAAGTCGAGAGAAGAAACCGAGAGAGAGGGAGAAGCCAAAACCATAAAGTAGGAAAGATCTCACCAGAGAAAGGTCGTCGAGAAGGAGACCACGCCGTCAGTATCCTCGAATCGCCGCGTGATCGCCCTTAGCTCCAAACCCTAGCAGAGCGCCCGCATCAACTAACATATATATATATATATATATATATATATATATATATATATATATATATATATATATATAACTCTGCTAACAATGGGAACCGCACTCACCGCAAATCCTACTAAAATATTTCTTTTTGGTACAGCAACAGGATTAGCGCTCATTCATAGGCTAAAAAAAATTGTCTTGTTAATTTAGCAACTATAAAGTATGGTTTTGCATCGCAGCAAAACAAGAAATTCGTCAAAGTTAAAAACAAATTTTGGTCCAAGTATGGATTTGCATTGAATCAAAATCTCTGCAGTGTCACCTTTAATTACAACATTCAACAACATAGACAACATAAGAACCATTTCTGTCAAAGCTAAAAACAGATTTTGGAAAGCTATGTAAGAATTATAAATTTTTTTTGCCAAAAATATCAGTACAACCTTTGTCATAATTCCATAAATGAATAAAGTGCTGATATGGACAAGCATATGAGAAAGCTATAATGAAAATACAAGTTCCATATTAATGATTCAAACATTTATATGGACATTTCATTTCAAGCCCAAATAGAATACTCTTGTTTAGTCAAGTATGAGATGGTCTCGTCAATATTATACCAATACATGAAGTATGTACGCGAGAGTGTGCCCTTTTTCTATGTATATTTTTTTCCTATGTATTTCATAACTTTACTGTTGTGCATGTATTGATATTCCTGCAATATGAAAACCCCAACCCTTTCAAAAAATGGATTTTTTGGGCATGGTAATGAATTTTCAATCAGACACCCTCACCCAGTTTTTTTTGTTGGAATTCATCACCTTGAATGAAACAAATGCTTGGATTTTCATTTTGGAAATCCGCAAGGGTAATGCTGCACGTACTGTGTTTCCATCAGAAAAAAATATTTCGGATTTTTTTTTTGCAAACCAAAATAACAAGAAAAAATACTTGAAGAAGAAATCATCTCTTTTGTGCTAATCACTTTAACTGTAATCAAAGAGAAACAACTCTTTAATATCATCTTCACTATCAGAAGCTCACGGATCAGGCAACCTTTTATGAGGCACTCACAATCAAGGAGCTCGACCTACTAACGATTTTAACCTGGATTCCAAGCAGGGAAAAAGAGAGATTCAAAATAGGCGAGGAAGAGGGGTTTACGCTTACTTGCTTTGGCTTTCCTGGATTCTTGCTTGGTCAAGGAAGAGGAAGGCAGGGGCCTCGCGGAAGAAGCAGGGGCGTCGACGTCGATGAAGGAGATGGCCAGACGGCGCTGGACGAGGAACGTTGAGGGCTTCTTTTCGCAAAGAAAATAAGGGTAGTTTAGAATATTAGCGAGCGGAAAGCTGGGGCCGCAGGGTGGATCTCGCGGCCCGCTTTTCTCCCGCTTTAGCTTTGTTAGGCCACGATGCTGGGAGCCAAACGACAAATTTTCGCGATTTGTGGCAGCGAAGTGGCAAAATAGCTGCCCCAAATGGAGCCTAAGGTGTAAGCTTTTGTATTTGTTATGTTTTGGATACTTATTTAGACTAGGAGTCTAAGATTTTGGTTATGTTACGTGGCATCACATAGCTGACAAGCATTAGACGTCAAACAATTGTCAACAATTTTCAACAGCTTTTAGAATAATTTAGGTTTCTACAATTTCCTAGAGCATTGATTCCCAATGACAATCTTCATGTTGAGAATCTTCAAATTGTCCCTAGAATAATTAAGGTCATGAATTTCATGCTTTCAGGAACTTAGTTGTACTAGAAGTTTGAGATTTAGGTTTTTTAACATAGCCTAATTTAACTGGCAAGCATTAGGTGTCAGTCACGATCCTGATTTTGATGATCTTCAAGTTCTTATAGAATGATTTTGTTTTCTCATTGCTCCTCCTAGTGCTCTAGGTATCAGTTATGATTCTCATATTGACTATTTTCAAAGTCTTATAGAACGATTCAAGTGGAAGATCCTCATTTTGATGTTCTTTGGATGCTTTCTTACGACTACAAGTTTGATATTTAGTTTTCTTCACTCATAAATTGCAAGCACTTGATATCAGTCATTTTTACATTCATATTCATTTTTAAGGATTAGAAATACATAACCATATTTTAAATGTAAGAAATTTTTTAGTGTAAACTGGTCATCAATGCTTTAATTATGATGATTGTTATTTCAAAGGATGCTTTACTGGCAATTAATCTTACACCTGAGCTTGATTGGACGCTTTTGCCTGTGTCCTGGTTAAACCATATCTCTGTTTCTACAGCTATCACTGAGCATTGTTTAATCCCTATCCAATTTGATAGTTTTAAATACAATATTTGGCGCGATGTTATCCTTGTGGGCGTTGCATATTTCCTTTTGAGATAACTTAAGCTATATGATATGAAGTTATCCATTATGGTTGGGGAAGCATTTGTATCTCCAAATTTAATGGGGTCTTTTTACTTGTGTTTAGCTGGACTTACAATGCCTGCATTTTGACTGCCGCATAAACATGGTTCTAATAAAGATTTTCTTAGCCAAGCTTCTAAAAGAAAAGTATAGCTTTCGCAAAGGTCTTGCCAAATCATCCACTGTTTTGACTGTATTAAATCAATCTCCTTTTCAAATTCCGCCAGGCTGGGCCATTCACTGTTTTTCTCAAGGTTTGCTTGATGATTAGGGATGCATAGGCATCTATTGCTTCAGCCATTTAACACACCACTCTTACTGATCAATTTTGTGGCTGAAGAGCTTCAGAAGACTATTCTCGAGCCTTCTGTGCTCTTTTTGCTTGTTATTGGTGAAATTTCATTTGCCATTGATGCTCATTTCTTGCTGTTTTGAGATTACACCTTTTTTGCTTTACTTCTGGAGCTCCTTTCCATGAGAGGTATTCATTGTCTCCTAGACTCAACATGTTTATGCTTTCAATTCTCTTTATTATAAGACGAACTATCTTTCATTTGATGGACTGATATAGAAAAGATTTCGATGATATTCTGAATTTTTTTCCTTTCTTTCAATGAAATTTATACATATTTTTTACACCCACGCATGCGCATGGGTGCGCGATCACATATACACTAACTATGTATATTAACATGCTTGTTTTGAAAGAATTAAAGAGCATGTGGCATGTACCAGCCTTCACTTTATTTACCATGAGCAACATTAACATGTCTACTTTTGAAAGAATTCAAGAAGAGTATGTGGCATGTACCAGGCTTCACTTTATTTACCTTGAGCAAAAGGATAAGTCATAATTTTCCTAGGCTACCTTCATGGTTCGAGATGGGTATTCTTATAAATGTGGTAGACCTTTCATTCCCAGGGGTCAACATGGCTGGATGCATAAGGTAAGATTTAAAAGGTTGGATGATTTAAAAGTTTATATCTATAATTGAAGATGTATGGGCTATAGGCAAGGTTTAAAAGAATTATATTTCAACATGGATGGATGCATAAGGTAAAATTTAAAAGGTTGGATGATTTAAAAGATTTATATATGGAATTGAAGATGTATGGGCTATAGGCAAGGTTTAAAAGAATTTTATCTGGAATTGCATGGCATTTTCGTCAATTTACCCTAAATATATATTTTTTGAATTGAATCGAAGTGTTGTTTATTTTAAACACATGATTCATACTAATATTGTTGTTGGGCTCCTAAAAGATGTTTAGGAAGCGGGTTTCGTGAGGAGGTGGTTTTGGAATGACAAGGGAAAGATAATTTGCGTGTTCGAAGACATTTGAAAGGGTATAAGAAGTGGAACTTGTTGTTGGTTAACAAGTTGGATGAGTTTGGTGGCTGTCCCAACTGAAAACATCGGTTGAACGACGAAACAGCGAGGGGATCCACCACCTATATCTGAGCAAGATATAGACGCACCACTTGCAGAAGGAAAATGATATATCACTCCAAGATATTATAACCTCTGCAATACAAAAAATCCACGTGAAGTTTTAAAAATAATAAAATATATGTATAAATAACCACATAATAGAAATGAGTCTGTTTAGAAATAAAGAAATAGGGAAAAAATCAAAAGAGGAAAAAATTCGTGCTGAAATTAAGCTAGGACAGAAATGGGTTTTTGGTTTTTCCAACGATCGTGGACATGAAGTTTCCAGTGTATCACAGAATTCTCGTAAACATGATTTTTACGAGGCAGAAGTTCCCCTTCCAATCTAAGCAGGCTCTTGTAATCCGTGAAAACACAGGATCGAGATCACCACACCACGCATGTCAGGTGCTCCAATGTCATTCAACTCGAGTAGGAGAAGCTTCACTTTCTTCTCAAGAGCCTTTTTTAATTGATTTATCACAATCATAACAAAGTCATAACGTTGTTGTGGCTGTGGGAGCCCCATTACAAAGTCTATGCTCACGTCCACCCATGATAACTCTGAAGAATGTGTCTTTTCAAAGTCTATTCTAATGTGATAGTTAGTCATTCTTTTTTGGCACAATTAGAGCTGAAATTTAGATAGACAAGTATTCTCACGAACTAAGGCTCGAGCCATTAAATATGTAACTTGTTTCTCCTACTCTTCTACTCAATTGGGTGCATCCAATAAATATGCCTGTGTAAAGGAACTTACTCTTGAATGAAATCTATGATAGGTTGGATCACTCTCAATGACAAACATTTAGCAGGTAAACTATTTGTCAAGACATCCGATAATTCTTCTAACATTGGTTGGCTTGTTATGGTATTGACTCCTTGGACTCACTATTTTCTATGACAATCAATATTAATCTTGTTTGAGTCTCTCTCATGGACTCAACTTGAATCACTAGCATTTCTCCATCATTGGTTCGAAGCTGATACTCTTTGATTTCTTTCTTCTCTCTTGAGTTGTTATCATTTCTTCAACTACGTATTTAGTGAAAGATATCATTCTACTAGTAGGGCAATATAATGCAATGTGTCGCAATCCCTGACAAGTGTCACATTTGGAGCGAGACAGATTTGAGAGTGCTCTCCTATATTTCATCACTATAGTTTGTTTCTCCTTAGATGAGGTCGGCTTAGATACTCCATTGGATTTATCCTTGCTGCCTGATTTTGTGGTTGAACTCTTTCTGTAAGGAGTGGTCACTTGGTGACGTTGCTATTTTTTGATTTTCAAAGCGAGGTATGCACATCAAGTAACGGTCAAACAACTGCACCATATTATTAATACGCGATCTCCATTTGAATCACTAGCATCTCTCACTCGTCGGTTGAAGGATGATACTTTTCTCTGATTTATTCCTTCTCTCTCTTGTCATTGTCCATTTTTTCATCTTTTTATTAGTGAAAGATATTATTATGATATTTTGGCAAACTGATGCAATGTGACGTGAATCACATTTGGATTGGGGCAGATCTGGGAGTGTCATAGCTCCATTATTTGTTCACTTTTGATTGGTTTCTCTATAGATGGAATTAGCTTGGATATCCTACTAGGCTTACTATTGCTGCCTGATTTTGGGATTAAACTGTCTGTATGGTGTGGTGACCTTGTGACATTTCTTCACCTTCAAAGAAATAACATGTACATCAACTAGAGATCAATACGACTACAGTTGCACCATATTATTAATAGTCCATCTCAATCCTCCAAGATATTTTACTATTCTGTCATTCTCTGGTTTCAACTCAAATTTCAACATGAGTTGATCAAATTTAGCAATGTACTCTTCCATAGAATATTTTTTGTCATAAGTGTTTAAGTTTATAAACATATCCTATCAGTAATGAGTGGAAATATATTTATATTGCATCTCCCTTTTCATCATAGATCAGTTAGTGATTTTGCTCTTTTTTTCACACTGTCGAAATTGTTTCAGGTTTTCCCACCATAAGGAAGCATTCTTCCTATGTTTGATGGCTTTCAATTTAACCTTTTTGTCCCATGGAACATTTTTGTAGGAAAAAATTCATTCCACTATTTGGAGCTAATCAATAAACTTGTCTGAATTCATGTGACTGTGAAAATCCATTAATTTTGCTTTTCAAGATCTTGATTTCTTAGATATTCCACGCCAAATCTTTGGGGTATTGATTCTGTCACTAAAAACTTCATAATGAAAGGGATGTATCTACTCTTCTTGATTTGGTGAGTCATCATTGTGGTTAAGATTGACTTCATTGGATTGTCTCCTCTCAAAGGTGGCAATCTCTATTGTAGTTGGATGTTTTTTTGTTGCATATTTTCTAGTGTAAGCTCCTGTACACTCATTGAGAGTTTCTCCTTGGCGGTATGATTTCTTTTCTTCCATTAAAAATATTGGCAGAAAGACTTGTGATTTAAGTTTAGGGTTAGAGCTAGGGCTAGGTGGGATGATGTGGAAAATTTTTTTTTTGGGTGGGAGTGTTTGGTTAGAATGTATGGATTCTTAGTTTAGGTGTAATAAGGACAAATCCTTAAAATGTTTAGGGTTTGCTAGTCTTTGTTACTAGATGATTCCGTTCTTACGTATTAGAAAATGTTTAGAGAGTAGGTTTTGTGGGAAGGTGGTTGTAAAATGACAAGGGAAAGATAATATGTTGGAAAGGGTACATGAGGTATAACTTGTTGTTGGACATTAAGTTGGATGAGTTTGGAGATTCTCCTGATTGAAAAATATCGATTGAACAACAAAATGGCGAGGGGGGTCCACCATCTGTTCCAGAGCAATATACAGACACGAAACTTGCAGAAGGAAAAAAAATGTCGCAGCACTTCTTAGAGCATAAACTAGCGATAACAACCTCTACAATATAAAAAATCCAAGCCAAATCTCGAAAAGCAACAAAATACATGCATAAATAGTCTCATAATAGAAATGATCCTATTAGAAATAATGAAATAGGAAGAAAACCAAAAAGAAAAAAAATCGTGTAGAAATTGATTCGGTGCAGAATTGTGTGTTTGGTCTTCCTTGCTATCGTAGAAATGAAGTTTCCGCTATAACACTAAATTCGTGTAGAAGGGATTTTCACAAGGTGGAAGTCCCACGTCCCGTGTGTTTTAGACCAGGCGATCCACAAAAATGTGGGATTGAGATCGTGACATACCACACATCAGGCGCTCCCCCATCACACACATTTAAAAAATTTCAAAACAAAATTTGTCGAAAGAAGTATAAATTTAATTAGGAATATACATTTTATAAGAAAAGACAAGGACTTCATAAAATCGAATTGATGTTCTAAGTTAGAAAAACAAAAAAAATTAGTAACTTAGGATTGAACTTGATTCTAAATAAAATGTACTTTAAGTCAACATCATCATTATCATCACTTGCAGGGTTTTCTAATGAATTGTTATGATATCTAAGAACTGTATTGTTTTTCCCATGACTCTCATGTGATTCATCCCATTGGTTGTTGTACCAATTTTTTTCTTGTGCCGATATATATTCTTTTTTTCTTGTAATAAACTATAAGTAGTTTTCATCTATTTCTTCAATGTCCATGTTCAAAGCTCATGCACGCTTTTAGGTTTTAATCTTTCGACCAATGCATGTTGCTATATTGAAAAAAGGATGGATTCTTTGGAGCATTAAAAAGACTGCCTTTTTCATAAAAATATCTTCCAATTTCCTTATAAACTTCATTCCAATTTTATTTAGAGGACATTGTTGGAATACTTTAACTTTTGTTTTTAATAACGAAACCCAAATTCTTAGTAAATCACTACATAAGACATCAAATTCCTTTAGTAAAATTAGAGGTCCTACTTATACCACTAGAGCTAATGATATGACCATTTAGTAGGACTATAACTAGAAGAACGACAATATGATTCAGGCTCAATTATTTCATCAATATTTTGTTGGTGTTGGTACTTTGTCATTGTAAATGCATTCAAATAGCTTAATATATTTTGTTAAACTTCATCTAATATTTTCTTACATGTTCCCATATTTTTTATGAGTTTGAATGAGATAACTCTTTAGGGCCCGTTTCGGGCAGCTTATAAGTGCGGGCGGCGTTTTGAAAAAGACGTTGTTCTGTTTGTTTCACACTTATTTACAAATTAATGAAAACCGCATTTTTATTTTTGTAAAAGATGCGAACCGCGGGATGACCCTCGTGGTCCGCGTTTTCGCTCGAAATTTTACTCACGTGCCCTCGTATGCATCCGAAGAGGTTGGGTAACAGGGAAATCTTTGTCGACGATCGAGATTGGAACTCGAATGGTATTTAGGATCTCCAGCGGCGGCGTTAATCGCGGATGGAAGGCGGTTGGTAAGGGTTGGTGGTGAGGGAGGCCTGGAGGTCGCCAGAGGTGATGGGGAGTCGTCAGGAAGTCTGCCGTGTTTGTTTAGCTTCTTCGCCATCCATTTGTTTTGGGAGAAGAGGAGCTCTGCTCCAGTTCGAAGAAGGGGAAGTGGGTCTCGCCGAAGAGCACCATTGAGTTCGATGTATGGGAGTCGGAAGTCGAGGATGATGAGGATGCCGACGAAAAGGAGGGATTTTGTTCACCATGTGGTGATTGAAGCCATGGATGGGGAGGGAGAAGAACTGAACAGTTTACCTTCTATTGGGGACTTGTAAGCTGGGGTTCAAACAAAGAATGTGGAGAGCAGATGTAACTTTTTAATTAATGATATAAATGAGATTGAGGTTTTTTATTGGTGATTTCATTTCTTAATTTCATTTTTTAGTTTGATATTTAATTATTTCATTCATGGCGGTATTTACAATGACAAACTCATTTACATTGTTAAACTGGTTCATAACATTTGATGAGAATTATTCCATGAACTAAATTCTTTTGTATTTTCATGTCATAACATTTGAACTTTAATTTTACAAACTTGTTACATTTTATATGAATTAATGTTATGTTGCAATTTTTCGGTGGTCTGCATGTGTCGAATTAGTCTGAAGGGGGTTAATTGGTCCTAAAATATCTAACTTGTATACATTGCCGTTTTGTTGAGAAAATTACAAATTCTGCGTGACAGATTGATCATTTAACTATAAAAATTTGCAAATAAGCTGTTTACAAAACACAAGAACCAAACAGCTAAACAGTTTATCCAGAAGAGGGGCAAAATGATCATTTATCCAGAATCAGTTGTTTTCTCAACGCACAAACCAAACAGCTAGCCAGCCAGCTTATCCGGATCGACCGCTCATCAGCAGATTATCAGAATAAGTTGTTTATCAGCATAATCTGGATAATCTGCGGCTGCCCCAATCAGACCCTTAGTCTTCTAATACCTCATGTGATAATTTTGTTGCAAAAATTACATTTAATATACATGCAGTCTTTCTCAGTATTCTCTGTCTAATTCAAATTAAGTCAACTACTTTTTACCGACAGCTTTTTCTCTTAACACCAATTTTCACCATTGTTTTCAAAATACTAGTAGAACATAAAAGAAATTGTTAGTAATTAACTGCAAAATTTTTACATAAGTCCTATACAAAAAATAGAATAATCAATTTCTAGTCAAATATATCAAAACTACATTTATTCGTATATGGAAAACTGTGAAAGCAGATTGTTGGACTGTTGTTAATTAATTGGAAGGGAGATGAACAAAGGCGAGAAACTACAAGAAAAATCATAGAACTGCCATAGATTACGATTTTACTAACAGGAGGAGACTCGCTATGGTTATTATTATGTTGGGCTCTACATGTGGTGAGTGGATCGGAAGAGTGATAGTTATAGTTAGGGTTTTAATTAAAAAAATAGGTATCTTAGGTTTTACTTTAATTCTACCTGTTGCGAGTGGATTGGAAGAGTGACAACTATTGTTTTGTATATGAATTTCTTCCATTTCATTGTTTAATTGCATTAAGAATTTGAACCCTCATTTTTTATAATAGTTTGTGTATATTCCTTCATTATGATGCCCTTAGACTCATGTTTTTCGAAAAGTTCAATTTGTTTTCATTGTTGCTTGAGGGAATTAAAGCATTGTGTGACGGTGAAAGTTCCTTGTGGGAGTTTATGAAGTATCTATTCAAGGGTAAATAGTTTAGAGATCTATTTTCCAGAACTAGACTAGATTCTTTTTCCACTTATATTTCTTAAGTTGTGCAATAGACTGTAGAGTAAGAAATTATCACTTATCTTTTTAATCTTGGAGTTCATGAGTCAAGAAAATACCATATTGTTTTTGGATTTCTAGGTTTTGTTTGCTACTTCTCTAATATCTGGTGTTGTATAGATTTTTTAATATAATTAACTTGCTCTAGATTTTTTAATATAATTAACTTGCTCCTTCCATTGATAAATATCATCATACCTTAAGATCAGTAATGTTGCTTTTAATTTAAGACTTGATAAGATGGCTACTTTAGGCTCCTTCATATGCCAGCGAAATAACCTCCTCAAAATCAGAGGCTACTTCAGTTGAAGAGATTTGCCTTACAACTACTAGTTGTTTTTTTCTTCATATGAGAGATGAAATTAGAGGAGGTATGCTCTTTTATCATGCGGATAATTAGAGAGAAGAAAATTTATTTTTGTTCAGAACATGATATATTTAGTTTCATATAAATGGACTGGGAGACTTCTCTAAGAAAATATTACATAATTACTTAATTAGGAACCAAAATGACACCATTATAAGGATCTTACAATGCATTTCAGAAGTGGATTAGTGGGGAGGTGGCTGTGGAATGACAAATGAATGATAATATGTGAGTTTATCGGTGCATGGAATGGTATAGGAGGCGTTCAATGGTTGTCCGGGGAGGCTACATCACTTATTCCTAAACAAACTATAACCATACCACTTACAAAAAGATGCAATACTTCTTTGGGTAGAAATAGAGAATATAATCTCCAAAATACAAATAATAAAACAAAACTGCTAAATGAGAAAATGACAACATATAAATAGTTTCTAATAGATAATATTCCTAATTAGAAATAAAGAAATATGAAAAAAGGTTCATTGGTTGAGTATGCTTCTGGGTAGTGAGACTCAATTTGTCCATCATATATATGTAGATATCACATTTTCATAACTGTCTTTATCTAAAATGATTATCGTACACATTTCCCTTCTTGGTGCAACGTGTACAAAAGATGTTGTGGCGGAGCTACTTTTGTTCTCTCGTAGGTTCAGTCTCAAGGAGCAGTCATATCACCAACATTTTTTTTCTCGTTGATTAAAACATTTGTTTCTCTCTGACATACACTCATTATCTCATGTATAAATGTTGAATTCTTCAACTGCTCTCTACTCATTGAGAGAGCTCACCATCTTGTTTGAGCAATTAGATGTAGTGTCTAAAACTATAACATTTGAAACATTTCATAATTGTGATTGATTTGGGAGCGTTGGCGGTTTCCACATTTTCTCTAATTTGAACTAGTTTTTTATTTAAAGGAGTCGGCTTTGGTGCTCTAATGGGTGTACTTTTATTTTTGGGATTCTGGTATTGAACTGTCTATATGGTTTGGTGATCGTTTGATGACATTATTATTTCTCCACTTTTGAATTTAGGGCATGTACATCAATTTGGGATTAATGTCGTCGTAGCTACACCACATTGTTGATAGATGGCTTCAACCCTCCAATACACCTCGCTATTATGTGCTCCTCTAGTTCTGCCAACTCATATTTTAACATCAGATGTTCATATTCAATTGTGTCCTTCCTAAAGGAATCTTTCTTACACAGATTGTGGAGATTTATTAATATATCCTGTCAGTAATACTGGTTGAGATATTTATGCTTCATCTCCCTTCATCTTAGATCATGTTGTGATCTTACTTTTCTTTTCTTGCTGTTAAAGCTGCTTCAAATTCCATGAGTTTGATGGCTGCTAATTTTACTCGTCTTCAAGAACGTCATTGTATTTAAAAATTCGTGTTATTTTTTGTAGCCACTCAATGAATTCATCTAGAATCAAACATCTATCAGAATCTGGCAAGTCAATCTTCACTCCAAAATCTTGGCTTCTTCTATGATATTTCATGCCAAATTTTTGGGATATTAGTTCTTCATCACTAGAAACTTATTGGGAAAATGATTCACTTCTTACTCTCGATCTGGTAAGTCACTGTTATGGTGATGGTGACATCTCCAAGTTATCTCTCTCAAAGGCGACAAACCTTTGTTTCAATGGAAAATATTTTGTTGCATATCTTCCATATTAAGCTTATGAACACCTCGTTGAGGGTTTCCCATTTGTGACATTATGTCTTTTTATTACTACAACAAACCTTTATTTCACTAAGTGGGATCGGCTACATGAACCCTTTTTTCTTTATTTTGTCTTATTGTCATAGATTTATTTAATTCAACATTATGTCTTTTCTTCTATTAAAACTTCGACTGAAAAGAAAATTGTGTTTTAGGTTTAGGGTTAAGGTCATGTGAGTGAAATGAGGATAATTTTTTTTAATATAGGTATTAGGTTAGATTCTGTGGAATTTTGATTTGGTAGCATGGAAGATAAATCCTTAATTATTTAGGATTTCCTACTCTCAGTTTGGTAAGTCACTGTTGTGGCGATGGGTGACATCTCCGAGTTGTCTCTCTCACAGGCGACAAACCTTTGTTTCAGTTGGAAGATATTTTACTGCATATCTTACATATTAAGCGTATGAACACCTCGTTGAGGGTTTACCATTGGTGACATGATGTCTTTTTAATACTACAACAACAATTCTTTATCTCACTAGTTGGGATCGGCTACATGAATTTGTTTTTTCTCTATTTTGTCTTATTGAATGTCATATTTTCATTTAATTCAACATGATGTCTCTTTCTCCTATTAAAACTTCGGCTGAAAAGAAAATTGTGGTTTAGGTTTAGGGTTAAAGTTATGTGGGTGATGTGAGGATAATTTTTTTTTTCCAATTGCTTTTAGGTCAGATTCTATGGAATTTTGATTTGGTAGCATGGAAGATAAATCCTTAATTATTTAGGATTTGTCGGGCTCTCTGATACCACATGATAACATTTTAGGGCTCATAAGGTGTTTCAAAAGTTGATTTAGTGAAGGAATGATAATATGCAAGGTCGATGACATTTGAAAGGGTATAAGAGATGTTCAACGATTGTTCGGGCTAAATATAATGGAGAGAACCATGAAATGGCGTGGTGGTTACACCACTTGTTCCTTAACAAGCTGCAAACACTCTACTTGCAAAAATAAGTGGATGTAACACTCTTTAGGGCAAAAGTTAGAGAATACAATATAATATCCAAAATACATAAAACAATAAAAAAGTCTGCTAAACCAGAATATTAAATTGTTCCTAATATAAAATAAATCTAATTAGAAATAGAGAAATAGGAAATAAAGGTCCACAGAGCCCGTGACAGTAAAAAAAAAAGGAAAGTAACACCCCCACCCAACTGAAGCTATTATCTGGTCGGGAATCCATCTAGTTTGCCTATCCCATGATCGCAGCACCTCTTTTAATTCTACCACATTGCGGAATCCCGCAATCGATGTCCTAGAGCCAGTGTCACAAAATAAAACATTATAGAATTTGAAATAAAGGCTAGAAGAGGCAAATTTCATTAGAATCCATATGGTGGAAACAATCTCATGTGACAGTGAACCGGAATACCAAGAGCTGACTATCTAATCACACAAAAATGTAACTTCAATGATGCATTATATATAATACCATATGTATAATACCATAGAGTATACACCTCCACAAGCATAATATTGCATAGGTTCACTTTTGATTCCATACGATCATTCCTTCATGTTTACGCCAACACCACCATGATGCATTCCTTAGCCTCTGTATTTACTAGCTGTCGTTTGGAGAAATATCTTCTGCAGTGCACAATCCGAACACGTCACACAAGTTTAAGAAATTACATTCAAGGGCCTAGATTTTTTTTCAAGTGTAAATATAAGTTTGAATGCTTCTGTTAGAGATTTTTCTTTTCATATATTTCCTATACTAACATTAATGATCTTATGCACTATCAAAGAACTTTTGAGGGTTGAGTATTATTGATTAATTCTTCTATAGAAGAAATTCTTCATATTATCGTTATTTATACTAATCTTATTTTTCCTACGGCACTTGCTTGCTTCAATTTTGAGAACTTTTTTTTTTATGCTACCCTTATAATGGATAGGAAGAAAGTTTATTGATTATTGAGAGATTATTCTCTATCAAATGACTCATGGGTGTCAAGAAAGTGCCACAAAACCTTGCTTGTGATCCCCTTTATATTTATATTACTGTAAACTCTCTAGGGGGAGTTATGTGCCCTAGGGGAGTTGATGTTGAGTCATCAATTTTGATAGACCAGTCTACCAAGTTAGCTCAACCTACCCATCACTACGAGCCAAACCAAACAACAAAAGAGAGCCACATCCTTAGTTTTAAGCTATGGTTTACCCCCACATAATATTTGGTTAATAATTAGTTATCCTTCAAATTTTGGCTGATTTTGAACGTGACTACTTTGATCCTTGGTTTAGGTTTTTTTTAGCTTTCGAGACTTCATGTATTGATCACTAGTTCTGATTAATCTGATGAAAGCTTGTGAGATCTTTGGCCATTTTTTTTCTTTTTCTGTTGATCAAAGTTGTGAGGGATCTCTTTGAGCGTGTATCAGTTCTCTTTTTTCCCTTCTTCCTCTCTACCTCCTCTCCATTCAGCCACACTATTCGAATTTAACCTAAGCTCCACCAAACAGAAAAATGACAACTTTAAATCTTAAAGGATCTTAAATCCCATTCCTCTTTCATTTGCCTTGAATCCTTATTAAATCCAATTGGAAGGTAGATTTATGGAATTTAGCAGAGCTAAAATGCACAAAGAAGAGAAGGTTTTGGGGGGGGG
>NEWO01000975.1:130564-158449 GCA_003013225.1 Phalaenopsis aphrodite
AAAATAATTTTAGCAGAGTTGTAACAATATGGGATCAAATCATTAAAAGGAGTGAATTTTTTAGATTTTTCTTGTCTATTGTTCCAAGTGATATTGATTAGATAGGGATGTCATTAGTAGAATTCAAGTTGGATGGTTAAAGTGGAGAAATACATTGGGCCTATTGTGTGATAGAAAATTATCGCTTAAACATAAAGGAAAATTTTGTAAGATGATAAGATTTGCGATGCTTTATGGCGTAGAATGTTGACTTATAAAAGAGAAGAAAAAAACTATGTTAAGTGTTGTTGAGATGAGAATGCTTAGGTGGATGAGTGGCATTTACACTTCGAGAAGAAATGTGAAACAAATGTATCTGTGAAAGGTTTGGTGTAGCTCCAGTGGTGAAAGGATTAGAGAGTCGTCTGAGATAGTTTGGTTATGTTAAACATCCACCATCTGATGATCTGATTAGGAGTGTAGATGTTTTTTATTCAATTTATGTTGAGAAAGACTGAAGTAGTACCTAATTTTCCGCAACCAACAACTCCCCCCTCCCCCCTCCCCCCAACACACACACACAAGCACAAGCATTCTCTTTTACAACATTGAAGAATTGTGGGGTGGAAATATCATATGTTGCTATCTTAATGCCGCCTTTACCACATAAAAGGTTGCCCGAGGTTTTTTTTCTCTCGTTACTGCATCACTCCTCACTGATAGAATTGCAACAAAATGTGAAGTTTTAGTTGAAAAGGCAGAAGATAAACTTACAACAGATGAGTTTGATAAATAAAATTAGTGTTTTACATCAAAAATGAAGGAAGCCTTTTTAGAGTGCTTGATTTTTGTTCAAAACGTCACTCAACTGTCTTTTCCTTTACTCAGTCCAACTGTAAAATCCAAAACTTTTCTTTTTTGAGTCACACTAAACTATAAAGTTTCTGGCCTACCAAATATATCGTGCCAGAAGAACATTCATTGAATTTGTCATTTTATCATGCATGATAATAAATTAAACATTGTATCATTTTATTATTCAAGTAATTCCTTGAATTTGTATTCATACTATATTTTTAATTCCTCAGATGTTCTCGTTTATGGTTGATGATCCTTGTATCTTTAGAGTTGTCATGAATGATCTCATGTATGTTAGTAGTACTTCATCTCAGTTGTCTATATTCTAATAAGCATTGAACTAATTGATGTGGTTGGCAGCTTTTGCTCTCGATATAACTTGATTCATTTAAGAATTCTAAATGGCATTACATCAGTAGTAGCATGCTCGAATTAACTTCTTGCAGTGAACTTGACACATTGTATGATATTATGATTATGTTTGACAGAATCTCCTTTTGTCAACAACGGGTGACAATTCGGTACTGAAAATTGCAGATTTTGGCTTTGCAAGGTAAGGATGCCTTTTATGAATTCGTATCTAATGCTGATTTTATGTTATTACACTTCTTAATCTAGTTATGCTAACATGATCTTGATAATATCTTCATTTGGCTTGGTGCAGTATATTATTTTGGGTGTTTAATTTTTGTTCCAGTTTTTATCTTGTAATGCAACACACGCCTTTCTTTCTTTTTTAATTTTTAGTTAAAACAATTTGAGATGGATCAGGTCCTACTGGTTTCATTATCATGCATTGCTACAAAAATATAAGTGAACTAACTTCCATGATTCCAAACTCATATCATGCATTTTTATAAGAACCATGCAAAGCAATCAAGGCATCTGTTCCACATCACAACTTTGGCTGAGGTGGCTGATGTGGCATTGTTCTAAATTTCTAGACTATATTGTATAACTTTAAATCATAGTTAGGTGCATGTCTCATTTCATCTGTTTTATCTTTGTGCACCAATCTCCTTTTCGCAATTTGTATTAATTTTTTTCTTTAAGTTCTTTTAATAACTTTTCGCCATGACAGGTCTTTGCAGCCACTTGGCCTAGCTGAAACTTTATGTGGTTCCCCACTTTACATGGCTCCAGAAATAATGCAGCTTCAGAAATATGATGCCAAGGTGACACCTTGATTTCTTTATTTATATGCTATTGATTTTTTTTTTTCTTATATCTGTCTTTTATTTACTCATGGAAGAGCAGGCAGATCTCTGGAGTGTTGGGGCGATCTTATTTCAGCTTGTCACAGGCAGAACTCCTTTTACTGGGAACACTCAGATACAGGTACAAGTTGCTTGATTTACTTAAGTGGTACTAATGCTTGCATATTGTACTTATGAAATGTTTATCATTTTCTTTACTAGCTGTTGCAAAATATAATGAAATCAAATGACCTACACTTCCCGCCAGATAGCATTTTTAGTGACTATTGCATTGATTTGTGTAAAAGGTTACTTCGTCGCAATCCAGGTATGCATCTTTGATTACAAGTACCAGTGTTAGATGTAGTTGTTTTATTGAATATCATGCTGAAGTGAGCGCTTTACGAATGACTACCCATGCTTTGATGCTTAAAAAATATGTGTAGAACTGATCTAAATATATCTTGTATTGTTATCATGGTGCACTATGTAGGAGACCATCACATAATTTCTAAATCTCTAGCCCACTTATACATAAATCAGTCCGCACTATCCTATGCGGTATATGCATTATGTTACAGGGAAGGCGGAGGTAGAATTGATTGAGAGTAGAATAGTGGAAAATAGTTGTTAATTCTATTCATTGAAGGATAGGAAATGCACTAATAAAAACTGGTAGATGAAATTAATTGAATAGGTTTATTATTAAAAGTGTAAATTGAAATGTAACTTCACTAGAAATTGTGCAAAAGGATTCGAGCAAAGTAAAACTAATATCTTATTTAATATTTAACAATAATTTATCAAAAGTGATGATTCTTAGTTGATTCAAATAGTTGGGAGAATGCTAATAATGATGATGTTAACATTTCTATACCACACCATTGAATTTCTTCTTTATAATTAGCAAATGTCATGCCTAAGGAACAACAATAGCAACAACAATAACAAAGCTTTATCGTACTAAGTGGGATCAACTATATGAATCATTTTTCTCCATTGTGCCCTATTGAGTGTCATATTTTAATTTAATTCTAATAAAGTAAGATCCTTCTTTATACAACAAGCCCAAGTCTTTTTTGCTAGCAAATCATAATTAAATATTTTTTTATCAAATTTTGTAATAATTTTAGACTATTAAAATTAATGTCTAAAAATTAAGAAATACTTGATGAAAATTTAATATAATTATACTAAGATTTGCATAATAATTAAGACAATAACTTATTAAATGTTACACGGGGAAAGTTTTTAAAATACAAGGATATCATAATCTTATCAATTTTGGAACAAATAAATTCTGGAAAATATAAAAGAGCAAAATCATTGAAATCAGAGGTAGGTTAATGGTAGCTTACCTCAAAAGTGTCAAATTTCTCAATTAGTTCGTTGAACAAAAGAACATTGGGACCGCCAATACCTAATCTCTCTTTTATCCTCCTTCACTTTCTACTCTTATTCCTTTTTAACTTGTCACGGTTTGGAAAAAAAAAGGAGAAAAGGGTTGCTTATGAAGAATCTAGAGGTGATGACTTTTTATAAAAGTTAATTAAGTTTATCTTTGCATTTATAAAAATTATTTGATTTTATTCGCAAACTTTATATGAATTCTTTTATATCTTGAGATCTAAAAAAAAAGAAAAATTAAACATAAATAATTTATCATATCTAGGACATCTGGGGAAAGTGGTTTAAAAGTTTTAAGGAATTTAATTAAACAATTAACCTTTTGTTCTCGTATTTATGGTTCTGATAGAAATTAAGAACAATTAGATTAATTAGAGTTCATTTTACTCTATAATATTGTGAAGTTGTTATGTAAATAATTTTAATAATGGGTTCATAAAAATTATTTGAAGTTTGTATGCATGATAAGAGTAGGCCTAAACTCTGAATAGATTCCCTCCAAATGCGAGTAGATAACTGGCAGGTTGCAAAATAAAGATCAAGTGAATTTCAAAAATACATGAAATTTTTTTATTATAAATATACAAAACGGAAAAAGAAAATTTCAAAATAAAATGAATTTGAATGCTCAAAGTGAGATGCAATCCAATTTTAATTAAATGCTTCAGTGATGGCATTGATGATAAACAATGTCAATTGGAGATAATCATTTCAAAATACTCCTAAATCTTGATGCAAGTCATTTTAAAGCTTAAATCCTGATCAAATTTCGTAAAAAATGTACAATCTAAGGACGTCCATATAAAATATTACTAGCCTAAGCTTAAAGTAATAACATGTACATGTGTAACAATTTTTGTTCAACGTGATATTTTGCATTATCTAAACTTATTAAAAGTTAATTTCCTATTGAACATGGTTTTATGATCACTTCTCAAGATCTCATACTAGTAAGAACATTACATGCCCTCTTTTAATGGTTTTAATGTAAAATGCCATCACAAAATATACAAATGTGATCAAAGCCCTATGATCAAATAATTCACCACAAAATGATTCTATAAAATTATGGTCACAACCAATATTTTCAATTTTTCCTATAACCAAAGTCTTATGAATGATAAATCATGGTGTACATGATATGGTACAAAATTTTATGTCTTAAATCAGTTTAAAATTATTTTCATAGACCTTTTTACCCTATTTTACAAGCTACTTTTAGACAATGAAACCCTGTCAATTTTAAGTTTAATAGACCAAGGTCCAAGCTAACTGAAGACAACCCTCTGCACACACCACCGCCACCACCAAAAAATCAACTTGTTGTTGCTATAAACTTAGGGGGCGTTTGGGATAACTTATTGTTTTCTATATATATATATTTTAACATAAAACAAAATTAAGTTTGGTAATCTTATGATTTTTTTATTTTTAAAAATAAAAAATATATTTGGTGTTCATATGAGTTTTTGTTTAAAATAAAAAACAAACGACAGCTTGTGTTGAGCCAGTTTTATGACAAAATGATAAATTCAATAATTTTCTTGTAACTATTACATCATTGAAATATTAAACTTCTTCGATTATATACTTGCTTAGATCAATGATTATTACTTTAAAGAAGAAATTATATTGAAAAGTAGCTCATGTAAATTTCCTTAAAGCTAGTGGGCTACTGAAGTGATTAACATCAACATAAAATCTCTTGAAATTGACAATCCGAAAATTGTTCAGCACCCTTTGCAGGTCCACTAACATATAATTCCTAAATGAAAGAGTCACGTGATGAAGAACGAGCATTGCTTCAACTTTAGATGAAACACTCACTATAGACATAAACATGTTTATTCTTCAACACATCAAAGGTATATTAACATAAAAAAAGCATGCCACTCCAAGATATTAGCGAACTGCCATTATAACTTGCTTTATGAGATTACAGAAGTGAACACATTTAGATATGCAATTATTTTCTTTGCCAAAAGTTATTTATTTCTAATTACAGATATTCTGAGGATTTATTGCAACACAAATTGCTGCAATGATTTGAAGACTTAGTGTCTACATGACTATTGATGTATAAAATTCATGATCCTAGAGAATGTATTTTTACTTTGTAGAATGTTGTTGGATAATTATGTTAGCTTAGGACACAGCCAATACAAATTCTAGAGGCTTTGTAGTTGTAGCATACGTCAAAAGCTTTCGAGAAATCAGGTGATTAAAAATTTGGAGTGGCAATCATCAATTTCTAGTAGTGTCAAATTCTTCTAGTGCAGAAAGTTACTAATGAAATCTAGCATTTTTGCAATATATTTATCAATGGAGCCATAATAGTAAAATTCCTTGATGAATCTTTGGGTGGTTAATCGTGGAAATTGCACATTGGTTGTTATTTAATATTGAGGTGTATTCAAGTTTACATTAACCTTAATGTGATATTTTGAAATCCAATTATAAATTATGAAACCTATGAAAGTGAACATATGTTGCATAAATAAACACTTTAAATTGATAATCAACCTTACAACTGTAGTGTTGTTAAAACCAATGATATCAAAAGCGCACCTCTCATTTGAAGCGATGTGAAGTGCCAATAGTTCACCTCTCCTTATAGTTGTGCGACAACCATGTGTTAAGCGCCTGTTTTGTGTGAGAAGTGATTTTCTATGCTTCAAAGTGGAAGCAGTGTATCAGAGCTGAGCGGAATTGGGTTGATGAATCGAAACAACATAACAAAGCATTGCTTAGGTGGTTTAGAAGGGTTTGATTATATAAATTTTTAAGGCCACCAACTCTGGCATCCTATTCAACCTAGTAGGTTTTGTTTTGCAGATCTCAACTTTGATTATATAAATTTTTAAGGGTTATGTTTGATCTCAACTTTGACCGTGTGAAGGAGCAAATAAAGATGCATTCAACCCTAAATCCTTTTTTTCAATTGAGCCCACAGATGTTGACATTGAGCGAACACTCATGCTCAAACCCCACTCTTTCTGCTTTATGTGTTTTTAATGCATGTCTTTTTATATTTTTATTCTTCAATTTAATGAGAGATTTTTCTTTGATATTTTAAAATTATTTTTAGACACGTTGAATAAATTTATTTAAAAAATTGGATTGATTTAAAATATTTATTTTGATGGAAACTTGGTCAAAATATTCTTTAATCGTATCTATTTGTTTCTTTATTCGATCTCCATTATTCAAAAATATTTGTAACATTTAATTTGATAAAGAATTTAGAACTTTTAATTTGATAAAAGAATTTATATAGACTGATGATTTTTTTTTAATCTCTTTCTGTTTAGTTTATTTTTGCATTGGTGGAATAGGAGAAAATATAAATATTTTTTATTTTATAATTTAAAATTATGCATTTAGTTTCAATATAGTAATATTATTTAAGAAATTGAATAACTAACTTTACTTATGTGAAAATTGTTCATCGACTCGTACTTGTGAGTAATAGTAATTTTATATATGCAAAAAATGTTAGTTATGGCCATTTAGTTGAAATTTAAGTAGAGCACTCTTTGCCACATATTTATCATAGTAAAAAGAAAAATTTCTGTAGATCTCAAGCCAAAGAGAATCTTATCAGCCTTTCTGATGCATCTAAAATAAATCATATTACTAAGTCTAAGAAATTATTTTTCATTGTAAGAAGTGAGCTGCTTATTTTGTGAGTGGTAAATAATTTCAAACAGAGATTACATGTTAAAAGATTTTGACATTGTGATTGATCTAACCGAAGAATCAGCCTTGCACTGTAGTAAAAGTCTTTGAAATAGCTTTTGGACTAGGGAATATTAATAAAATGTTCATTAAATCATTTTCTTTTTAAAGAATCTTAACAAGAAGTTACAAGAAGGAAAAAAAATGAGACAAATGAGAATTAAAGAAATATAAAGAAGAAGCTTATAGGTAGAATTTACAATACATTAACCAAGTGAATTTATCAATCATGAATCCTTTTTAATGTGACGTGGTTGGAGTTTGGATCATTATGTAGAGAGATAAATGTGCGTTATGGATAAAGTCTTCGACCATAATCTTATTTTTAGTTGAGAGTCCTTTTTTTTTAAAAAGAAATATAGACAACTACGAAGATTGTGGGGGATTATAAAAAAAAAGTTGGCAAAAGGAATGAATTCTTTTGTATGTACTGATCATAGAGAGTAGTCTATAATTAATTTTTGGTTAGTTCACCATCAAGTATTGTATTCATAGGGTCATTAAATGACCTAAATGTTAATAAATTACGATGATACTTTTTGAACTTGTAGTTTACAAATAGCAAAGGTTGGTGAAATGAATGTGCTTCAAGTGGTTACACATAACTACATTTGTTATATTCTAGCAGGTCAATAGTTTATGATATTTATTATGTAATGTATACATTTTATGCTTTATTAAAGTAGATGGTCTACATGTTTTCCGTTTATTTTTGTCAAATCTTTACGAAGAAGAGGATATATGTCTACTGTATATCATGCATAGCCAACCGTATTGATCTGATGTTAAAAGATATTGACAATATGACTGAAGTGAAAAATTCTATCAAGAAATTTTTGGAGTTAATTGGTTACATGTACGGTTATAAACTAATTGTTAACGTGATTTAAAAAAAAAATATTTATGTGAAATTGGTGAGGCAAGACATCCCTTTTTTTCTAATTTCATTTTTTACTCTTGTTACTATACATAAGCAGAAAAAATTAAGGTGTACGTTTGTTAGTGAAGATTGGATTAAATCTAGATTTAATATTGATTATTGAGAGAGTGAAGCTAAGAAGATCGATACTAATGTCAGAAATATCAAATCGCTACTAATGTATATGTTTGCTCAATCATATGCAATTTTTAGTTATGCTGGAACCTGATATGGATGAGTCAGCATATTACCTAGAATTTTGTGCCATCCTTAACTTACCGAGTCAAATAAAATCCAGTGGAGCGATTAACTTTTGAGGAGTTTTTCAACCACCAATTTCTCTCAGAATCCAAGCTAGATGAATCATTGAGGTAATCATCTTGGTTTGGTGGTTTGACACATTTTCTTGATTCATACGTTTTGGTTTTTCTTTTAAGTAAAATTAAATTTTTGCTTATTCTGAGCAGCAGAACTGCATGTGTTACTTCATCTGAATGCATTCCTAGACAGACACTGAGCTTTCAGGAAGACTGCATGCCTTTTCCTCTAGAAGATGAATCTGGTGGACCTGATCAAAGCTTTTCAGCACACATGAGTAGATCAGTTAGGTCTACTTATGGTTTTCTTGTGGGAGAAAATAAAGATTCTTCTAGTAACACACCAAGGAATCTGGGCATTCTCTCCAAGCATAGCTTACCAAATAAAATGGAAAAATCTTTTTATCATGGGCATAAATCTTACAGAGAGTTAAGTGGAAATGTGAAGCAAACAAATGTTTCCATAGAAAGCATCAAACATGGTATAATTCTTTGCTTGTTTGCATGTAACCAACTTTTTTTATATGAATTTTACTTACATTTTCCTTTGCGCATGCTTAGATCACACAATTCTGGATCCATTAGACTTGGTTGATCAGGAATATGTTATGGTTTCCGGACACGCCTCGGAGATGCCATCCTCTTCATTAAGTTTCCCAGAGTCACAATACCCACCATGCAAACCAGGTAGCTCGCCGATGGAAACTCAAAAAAATAGTGGATTAAGTGCACCAGTGCCAATTGTAGGTGCTGCAATCACTAAGATCCACACTATTGGAAGCCTGGAAAGTCGCAACTCATCAGTTTCCGGTACTTCCCAAGGATCCTTCGATATTGGGGATGCTATTGAGCAGCCATCAGTTCACTGCATTACAAGGATTAGATCATTGCAGCAATGCGGCTCTGTTATATCTGAGTTGGTGAAGGGAGAGGTACGATCCATGGTGGAGCCAAATTTGATATTTGTTGCATAAAAGTCAAAATCCATTAATTGATGCATCAGAAATCCTCAAATTATAGATTTTTATATATTGAGTATATGTGGCCGTCCTTTGACTGATATTAATTTGTAACTGTACAATAATTAAAATATTGCAGGCATTTGGATAGGGTGTAAAACAAGCTATTCTTTTTTACTCTGTTCACCTTGTAACTGAACAGTTCAGTCAAGAGCTTTGTTCTGCGTACATTTAAATTTCTGAGTTTCTAGTTTTATGATTTCTGTGGCGTTTATCCCTGCAGGATGGGGAATGGTCTATCTAACCTGGCAAAACTCCATGTGCTCGCTCCCTAAATACTGGCATATTTGATTCTACTCTTTACAATCACTATCTTTTTCAATTACTAATCGTCTAATATTAACAAGGTTCTAGGGATTCCTGTATATTTTTAATCATTTCTAGTACCTATGTTCAGCAGGACGGGATAGAACTATCTGTGCAGTTTTCTTACACTCTAAAACTACTTTGAGAAAATCTCCCCAATTCAAATTTCACACAAGTTCAATGCAAAAGTTAATAGTAATAAATGCAACAATGAAGCTCATGTGTGTAAGCTAATAATTCATTAAGGATACATAAACTAAATATACACTACTATATACTCGTTTAGGTAACAAATAAAACAAGACTTGATTTCTTTTAAGTTTAGTTATCAGTCTTCGGTACAACATGAAGAGTGTGATACTCAACCAAATAGCATCAACTAAGTTGATCTTTGGAATGTAATAGCAGTATTAAGTAATTGTGTCAACAATGAATGATTAAGTTAATAGTGAATGATTGAACTTCAAACACAGTTAGAAAAGAGGATTAACTACACTAGTTTTTTTTTGGAAGGTAACTACACTAGTTTATAAGATTAATCTTATCATATGCTGAAACACGAGTGCCTTCAAATGGATTGTTTTAATACAAGTGAATCTATGCCAAAAATGCAAGTTTATAATCATTGGTACAAATTGAAATAATTTACTTGAAGCATGATTAAAAAAAGCACAATCAAGGCAATATTAATATTATTTTTAATCAACATACTATTCCAAGTATAATTATGAAAAAGTAAATTTGCAAGTAAAACTATTCTATAAAACTATATGGATATGATTGATATTTACACGATTGTTCTACCCAATAGCCTTCATCTATGACTAAGTACTCTTCATGCTTGAGATTCCACTCTATCCAAGTAATCACACCACTTCTTGTGCTGTTGAGAAAACATAATTGTTTCTTCCTTAAAGGAGAAGCGTACCTTCAATTAGAGGAATTGTATCCTCACATTCATTATGTCGAACTGCCTCTCTAAGCTAATTCTTAGTAAACTCTATAGGATACCTTGTTCTCAAGTGCTCCTATACTTTGATGGTAGCTTCAAAGTGAAAACTTACATGAAATAAATTATTGTGTGTGCTTAGATTTTTGAAATGTGCATCTACATTTAATTACTTATCATTTATAACTCAACTTTAAGTTTGAAATGCTCCAAATGCCTATTGGAAAACCATCATCTCCATGATTTAGCTAATGCATTATTAATCTATAGAAATACTAGGCAAACTTTTAGATGACATCATAGGGATGTGGCGTTAGTCACATGGGCTCATAGGCTCACACATTTATGTTGCCCTGTACTTGAAGTTTTTATGATATGCTTTTCTTTGTTTCTTTCTTAATTCATGTAAATCTTTGCTGTTTAATTTGTTCTTTATGTTGGAACCATGATTTTAAAACACGACTTGCAGAGTGAAAATGGGAGACAACTGGAAGCATTCTCTGTTCAATTGGTACTTCTTGCAATTTGGAAGCAAGCTCTGAACATTTGTCACACGCATGCTGCTATAGAAGGTTGTTCTTCTCTTGGGTGCAAATCCCAAGATATCAGAAATGCTTCTCCTGGTACTGGACACTGCCTTATAAGCAGTGGGTCTCAAGTACCGGATGCTCTTTCTTCCAATATCGAGAGGGAATTTCTTCTTTCAGTAGAGCATGCTGAAGAACTTGAAAAGGGTATGGGACAACTAGATGGTATGATTTTTACTATTTCGTTCTCAGTATTGAAGATCACATTTTCTTAAGATTCATTGCTTATGCCTAGTTTTATTGTCCCACAGAAGCTACAGAAATGCCCGATGCCATTGAGATAATATATCGAAGTGCACTAGCTTTGGGAAGACTCGGTGCTGTGAGTAAAAGTTTCTTCTTTCTTGTTTTAGGCCATTTATATCATTTTGTTATGGGTTTTATGTGCACACAGCATGTTTCATCACGAAATTTTCTATTTGTGAGACACTCATCTTTCCATTTTTTATTTCTTGATCTTACAATTTTGATTGTTATTATTGCTTGGTAAAAAAAATGTTATGACTTCTTACAACTTGCCCTCTGTTCCTATCATTTTATGATGCAATCTGTCTTGTTACACAACTCTTTTCCCTATGTTGTTTATATGTATGTATCTTTTATTTTGTTCTTAGACCTTCACACAAATTTATTTTTAGGACTTGATGTATATGTGCAATTTGATTACCATTCGATATACATTTATCCCTTCTTTTTAAATAATATAAATATGATCTGCCTCCCCGCCCAGGGAATCACCTCATGCTATTTAAATTACGGAGATTTTCAAGTAAGCGTAATATAAAGGAAATTAATAATTATGTATTTGTTAGATATTTTACTAAACAGTATTTACCATGGATACTGATTTTTCACTATTAAGAAATAATATAGATTAAAAAATATACTTAGTATGCAAATAAATTAATAAACTGCGCCCATTTAAAAATTTCCCTGTAAATAAGAATTTTGACTGCTTTGTATGTGCTTGAGTGTGTGCATGATAGAGAAACTTACAAATTGGATTTGATTTTTTAGATAAAAGGACCAAATTTTGGTTATAGAGGCTCTTTGATTGGAAGGTTTGATAAAATTTTAGCGTATGTTTATACAATATTAATGCAACACGAGAAATACATAAAAATAAATTTTGAATACTTTTAGAATGCTATAATATTTTGATATATATTGGAATACTTATTTTATTTTATTTTGTTTAATGTTAAAATCGTTTTTATTTTGAGTTAGATTGAGGCTTCAGAATTTATCTGGATATAACTTCAACTTTATTTTAGATTTATCTTGTAACCCTATTTTTATAAAAATAAGTTGAATGTATTTCAAATTAATTATGAATGAAAATTAAAAGATTCAGTCCTCTATTCTCTCTACTCCTCTCTCCTCGAAACCAGAGGCTTTTCTCTCTCTTGCTAATCTCTCTCTTACTGACACCTTTTTTGAGCTCCTAGACGGTGTGATGGAACACAAAAAGGTGTTAGAAAAGTTATAGGATAGATTATGTGAGTGGAAGGATGGATGGCGGCAGAAAACTGTGTTAACGACGACAGGACAGTGAACCGGAAGCAGAAAAGCGTCAATTGCTGGTTGTAAACAGCTGGTGAAGGTGTTGGGAAGACTGTAAGAAGTGAAAGATGCAGTGGGACAGCAGGTGGGGTGTGTTCGACGACTGTCTGAACTGAAAACAGCAGCCAAACGACGAATCAACAAGTTATGGGTGACTGGACAGCAAGACGGAACAGTAAACTGTGGGTTTCCTGCTGTGAATATCCGGTTTTAGCAAGTTAGATGACGAAGTAGGCCTCCAAACATCCGGGAGAATCACCATCTTGTTCCTATCAGGCTACAAACACGACACCTGAAAGAAAATTCATGGATGCAACACTCTTCCAAAATATATGAAGTCAGCAAAATCTAAGACTCAAAAACCATTGCACCACATATAAAGTCTCCCTATAGAAAAAATCCTAATTGGAAAATAAGAAAAAAGGAATGGTCTAGAAAGGAAGAAAATGAAAGAAGGAAACTTGTAGAAAACAAGGGGGAAAAAAAAAAGAAAATGGGATCTCTCGGCTCTATCTCTTGCAATCGGAGCTATAGCAATCTCGCGATACTGCGTGCGATAAGAAGCTCCCGTGCCTTTTTTTCCCAAGTGGGAGGTGCTTCTTCTTCTTCTCTGGAAGGACTTGGATCTCACTCTTGTATGTTCTTTCCCACAAAGCCCTGATGAAGCTTGCTGAAGTGGCTGTTCACCACTCTTTAGTCCGACCATCTGTTCATAGGTGCACTGCGAAACTAATCTCAAAGTTTAACGCCTAGCTTATTCCATAGGGTTTTCTGAAAATTGCTAAAGAACTTCTCATTTATATCTGAAGTGATGGCATGCATGACTGCTCTTAATGATGACATCTTAGGGGGTAAACTGAAACTTATAGAATTTTGAAACTTTTGTGAGGAGTGCATTGCTTCAGATATCAACTTTTTCATATTAGTGTTTTCTAGCATCACTAAGGTTAGTTTTACTAGTGTCCACATAACTTGTAAAATGTGGCTTAGACTCCTAAAGTTCATCTCTGTTGGAGTACCCATCACAATTGATTCTTTCAACATCAGAAGTTTACCATGCTTTTCATCCTTGATAAGTTAGTAGGTGTTTTTGCGGCCATTGTGAAGTGTACACCTCTATCATATTGCCACAATTGGCCTAAAAGAATGTGAGACATGTCCATAGGCACGAAATTACATGAAACTTATAGAAAACTTCACGAGACATCTCTTGTGAACACTGATGGTACTCTCCTTCAACCAGTTCAGAGAATATGACTGAGAATGCTTCTGAGTAGCGAGACAGTCTATCCACAAGCTGTGTAGATGCCACATTTTCACAACTGCCTTCATCTATAATGAGGCTGCACACTTTTCTCTTCATGGTGTTCAACGGGTTTGTGAGATCAACCTTATTGACCACTTAGATTACAAGCATCTCTCTCTTGTTTTTAGGTAACTGGTCCTTTTCTTCATTTTGCTCTTCTAAGTTTTAATCTTTTACTTTCTCCACTGCGCACTGCTCAGTTAAATATATCATTCTCTTGTTTGGGCAATCTAATGCAATATGCCCAAATCATGACACTTAAAACTTTTTTTAGTTGATACAAATTTTGGAATGCTAGAAGTCTCCACCTTATCTCTACTATGAAGTGATTTTTCCTCTAGTGAGGTAGGCTGGGATGCTCCACTGTGTACTCTAGTTGCCTGATCTCAAGTTTGAATTGTGTTTGAAGGGTGGTGTAAATCTGATACTATGGTGCTGTTTCTCCACCTTCAGGGCTAGGGTTTGCATATCTGTAATGTCCAATTTGGCTACAACTATACCACGTTGTCAATAGGCGATCTAAAACCCTTGTGATATCGAGCCATTGTGTTCTCCTCGGGAACCACTAGTTCAAACTTCAACTTAAGCTATTTGAATTCTGTGGCTTATTCTTTTACTGAAAGATCTTTCTACAGTAAGGGAGGAAGCATTAAGAACACATCCTGTCTGTAATGTGATGGTAGATACTTGCATTGCATCTTCTTTTTTATTTTGGACCAAGTAGTTATTTGTTTTTTTACTCATGCTGGTTTAGGCTTTTCAAAATTTTCCATTATAGAGACACTTTTCCTTAGCTTGATGGCAATCAATTTTACCATTTTGTCATTTGGAATATTCTTGTACTTAAAGGCTGATTTCACCGTCTGCAGCCATTCAGTAAACTCGTTTGGATCCATGCGACCGTCAAAATCTTGTAGATCCACTCTAACTCCAACATCACCGTGCCTCCCTCCGAACGACATAAGTTTTCACCACCATCTCATAAAGCCACTCATCCACTTGAGGATTCTCATTTCAACAACATTTAACTTAATTTTGTACTTCATTTTTTATAGGCCTAAGTTCCACGCCATAAAACATTGCATGTATCACCACCATCTTGTAAAATTTTCTTTTAAGTGTAAGGAATATTTTTTTATCGCACAATAGGCCCAACACATTCCTCCATTTCAACCATCCAACTTGAAATTTACTAATAACATATATCACGACCACGTTGAACAATAAACACAATATATCTAAAACGTTCACTCCTTTTATTGATTTGATCGCTAATATATCTGAATGCTGTGAAGCACCGACAATCACGTAATATACAAATTTAGGTATGTGCATCGATCCCATAAGAAACTTATTTATATTCAAATTCAGAAAAGTTTTACCTGGCTAGTTTTGGGTTTAACCTAAAGTGATTGAAGTTTGGTGATTTTAAAGTCACTATCCCATATTTTAGTTAGAGTAAAGCTGAAGTAAAAAAATGTAATAGTAATTGTTATTATAAAGTTTAATTAACTTCAAAAAAAATTCCCTGTTCATGACACTTGCAAATTCGTAAATCCACAGCCCTTTGGGGAGTTAAAAATGAGTGTGATTTTCCGTCTTATTTGAGAAAAAAAGGAAGAAGGGAAGGAAGAAGAAAAATAAACAGCAAAAGGTTGAGGTGATTAGCTTTAACTGAACCTGAGAGGAAGGTGGGAGACGCTTGACCGAGCTTTTGTGAGCTCTGGAAGCCGCGATTGGCAAAGTAAGAGCCTTCCTCTCTTTTTTTTCTTATACGAAGGAGGAGGATATCAGCTTCTGGTGCCTTAATCGAGTGTTTGTGAGTTTGCCAAAGCAGAGAGCGGCTTAGGCATGCATTCCTACACCTTTGACTGAGCAAGAGACGTTTTTTTCGTTAGCTCTACTGACAGGGAGGGAGGAGAGGTGCAATAGATTTCTCTCTGTGTGCAGTTTGTAGGGAGCTCAATCGAGCCTCATTTGCTTGCTTTGCGTTTTTAGGGCAATGCAAAGGAGTGTTAAGGTATGATATTAAATTATTTTTAAGTTATTAATTGTAAATAATTATAAATTAAATTTTAGAAAATCTTACAATTATAAATAACTCAATTTTGTTAAAATTTTAGGTATTTTTTATGCGAAAGCTTAGGCAGAGGAGGAAGAAGAGGAATTTCAGGTAATTAATTTTAATAATCATATTAAATTACAAAATAAGATAAAAAATGTTTTTAACCTTCTTAGAATGTAATTAATTAAATTATAAGGTGTCAGTGTATTAATTTTAATAATCCATTTTGAGAAATCAGGTAAAATTTTTAGCAAGCTAAAATGACCTCAAATTTTGGATTCCTCATAATTCAATCGAATCAATTTTATAATATTATACGCTTCAAATAGATCAATTCTGTATAAAACATTATATATAAATTATGAAGAGATTAAAAAATATAAAAAACAGAAGTTATAATTAATTTAATTAAACTTTAATCAACCCTCATCAATATTGCATTACTGTATTCAACTGCCTCTTATGTCATTATATTCGCTGGGTTGGTCGAAGAGGTGTTCCTGAGCATTCAATTTTTCTTCTCTCGTTTTGCTCGCACGTCCTCCTTCTCTATCGATTAATGGCTCGACTGCAAAGGAACCTTTGATCCTTTACTGCAGCAAGGGGCGAGCGTCCACCTGGTAAACCGCAAAGTGCCCAATCATATTTCCCCTTTCGATTTCTTCTTTCAGTGAGAGTAAGGCTCGACTACTTTAGCCACGAGAATTGAGCGGCACGTATAGAGTCGTAGACGACATTTTCCAGCTTCGAGGTGAAATCGGTAAGTGCGAAACTAATTTCAGCGACATATGAAACTTTCATTTCTTTCCTCTTGTTTTCATTTTGAGTTTTGCCTCATTTTTTGTGTATTGTTTGTTTCTGGTAGCTATTGAAGGTGTCGAATTTGCATCATAAGTGTTGAACGTGGTTTGCGAGCTTCGTAAGAGTTTTAACACAGTATTAATGAAGGGAAAGAGGACATTGATGAGATAGGAAGAAAGAATTTTTACAGCTTTGGAAAGATGAACTTGTGCCAAGAAGCCTAGTTTAGATAACAAAGTTATTTTTTTATTAAGTTTCCTTATGAGCTAAGTAATTTTGATTTCTTAAATATTTAAGATTTCAGGTTGTTAACTTGAGGTGACACGCTCTAGGCAAGCGTGTAGAAAATTTTCGTAGAATAATTTCGTAAATCCAGGTAAATAATTTTATGCTAATTTAAAATGAATAATTTGATTGACAAAAATTGGTTGAAGCTTAAAGTTCAATTTTATTTTTTAAATTATATAAATCAATAAAAAGGTTATACATCGTCCAACTAATTATTCAAGATTGAGAAACTAGCGTGACAATTGAGGTGAGTAGTTACATTTATAAATTTCAGTAATCTATTTTATTTCAAAATTTATATTGATTACATGTATGCTACAGTTCAGTCAGATTTATATTACAATAGATCTTTCATATCGGTAGACGAGATATATGTGCAATAAAGATATGTATGAGATGCATGATATGTATAACATACTTGAAGTGCACGATAAATGTGATAGAAAAGATACATATGACAAGCATGATATAATTTAGAGGTACACATGAGATAGATTTATGAATGATATGAGAGATGTATAATGATAGTTGTACAACAAAGGAAGAGTGAGTATGCATGTTAGTAGATGCAAAAAGATTTCTCAAATTAATATGTTATAAAAAATCAAATAGTTTATATATGAATGCTTGTATGTGTATGCTCAAGAGAGTTCACCCTGACAATTGTGATGGTTATATCGCTAACCGTTTTACTGACGGGATAATATGAGCTAGGGGTGAGTATAACAGAGCTTACCTCCCCATATAATTGTGATATTTACATTGCTAGCAGCTGTGCCGATGGGATAATATCGATTAGGGGCAGGTAAAGGTCATTCCATCCGAGATAATTGCGATGTTTTGATCATTAATCATTGTGCCAACGGGAGCCGACGGGGCAAGATCTGTTGAGGGTGTGTTTGGTTTTGTTGACGGTGATTCTCAGAGACAAAAATGTATGTGTTGGAATAGAACCAGAATAATTTTTATTTTTTGCAAATGGAGGTATATATACCCACTATAGGATTAACTTGAAAGGAAAAAAATAAACACATGATATAATAGAAATGAACAGAAATCAAATTGAATATAATAGAAAAAAGGAAGGAAATCAAAGAAAATGATGCAGAATAATCATAATTAAATAATGGCTATTACTAGTCATTAAAATATTCTATTACTCTTCAAATTGAAGCATAAATATCAATCATTTTCAACTTGGACCTGAAATAATGGAATAGTGGCCAATACTAGATAACACAAATGTAATGCAAATTTCCCTTGAATCGAGTTTTTTTTAATGAAGTGCCGGTCAATCTCACCATTCTTGGTGCAATCTTGTTGTATCGGATTGTGAGCAATACTAATGGTTGTCTTGTTATCACAAAACAACTGTAGGTGGATGAAGAATGATATACACAGTTCTCAAAGCATGATGCGTAGCCAGAGAGTCTCACAAATTCCTTGTGACATGGATCAAAATTTTGCTTCGACACTGTTCCGGGCAACAACACTTTTTTTTTTGTTTTTCCACGTGACCAGTTTTCCTCAAACAAATGAGCAGTGCATCGAGTAGATCGTCGATCATGGACGGATCCGACCCAATCAACATTTATGAAAACATCAATATTGCGAGAGGTGTGGCGGGAAAAAAATACAGACTTGAGCCCAGTGTGCCTTTTAAATAGTGGATAATCCAGTGAACAGCTTGAAGATGATGCGCATAAGGGTTATGCATGAATTGACTTACTATCCCAACTGCGTGGCATATGTCAGGGCGTGTATGTGTAAGGTATATAAGTTTCTCCACAAGGCGTTGGTAGCTAGTTTGTTTACAGGAATTGCGTTTTGAACATCAAGAAGCTTTTCATTTGGATCTAACAGGATAGCTACTGGTTTGCAAAAAAATAAAATTTTTTAAGTCAAAAGCATAATGACATATTTCTGCTGAGATAGACAAGTGCTTTGAGATGACGAAGCAACTTTCATGCCTAAGAAGTATCGAAAAGATTCCAAGTACTTCATCTCAAAGGAGGCCACAAAAATGCCTTTCAGAGATTCCAATGCTAGTAGATCTTTTTTTCTTAGAACAATATCAACAACATAAATGATAAGGATAACTACCTGGATGCTAGAGGAATGTCGGAAGAAGTTTGTGTGGTTTGATTGAGTCTAAGCGAATCCATGGCCTACCATGACCTTTGTGAACTTACCGAACAATGCTCGTGGTGATTGCTTCAGCTCATAGATGAATTTTCGCAATCTACAAACTTGCCTCTGGGAGGCAGCAGAGTCAAAGGCCTGAAGAAGGGCCATGTAAACCTCTTGTATAAGATCCATTTAGGAACGTATTTTTGGCATTAAGCTAGAATAAGGGCCAATCCAAATTCACTTTCAGGGATAAGCAACCCGAATGGTGTTTAATTTAGCCACTGGAGCAATTTTCTCATTATAGTCATCTTTGTAGGTCTACGAGTATCCTTTGGCGACCAACCGTTTCTTGTTGCATTCAAAGGATTCATCAAATTTAAATTTGATGCTAAAATCCACCTGCATCCCACTGATTTCTTGCCTAAAAAAGGATCAACCATTTCCCAAGTATGTTTTCGCTTAAGGGAATTCATCTCCTCCATTACAACAACTTTCCAGGCAAGGTCTGTTAAGTTAGCCTCAATAGCAGATGGAAGCTAATGATTTGTCAGGGCCATAACAAATATTCTAATACTCTATAATTTGGCGATAATATCCGAAAAGAGACGGGGTCTATTTGGGGCAGGTGCAGCTTCTTAGCTACAGCTGCGTAGCTCCAAGAAGCTATTGCGGGGAAACTTGCTGTCTGTTTATTGTAGCTGTGTGAAAACAACTGTGAAACATTTGTTTCTGGATAAACTGTTCTGCTCCTGTTTAGGAAAGCTGTTTAAAACAAAACTATTACAGCCACATATTTGATACTTCAGAAGCAAAATTTTATTTCAAAACAGAGGAAAATTTAGATTCACTACTCACTTAACAACGAGTACCAAAAGTGCTAAAAAAACTAATAAAATTACAAGTAAAATAATGATGATATTATTTTTAACATGAAGGCGATGTATGTCTCGTCCTAAACTGTCATTCAATGATGTTATCAATTCATGATCACTTTCAGCGTAAAAAGATACGTAAAAAATGACTTAAAAACCAATCTTTAGGCATTAAAAAAATCAAGATGGGATCTTTCTCAAAATAATCATGTATAAACTAAATTATTGATTGTATATTTATTATATATTCGATTTCAATAAGGTGATTGGATAGAGTAGCAAACCATGGACATGGTGCATTAGGCCATAAAGAGCTTTATTGAGAAGGTAAAAATGGTGGGGCGCTCAGAATTTACAAAACATTAAGGTTGAGTCATATAGATAGTTTCTATGACATGTCTATGAAGGAAAGCATTAGAGACATCGAGTTGGAGTATGAACCATTTGTTAGTGAGAGCAATTGTAATAAGAACTCAAATGATGTGCTTTCATGCTGAGAATGAAGGTTCCTTGTAATTCCTTATAATCCAACCTAAGATATTACTTGAAGCCTTGTGCTATAGGTGTGAAGATTAGAATCATTCACATCAACCCCTCTCTCTTTAACAAAAGCCTTGCCCTCAAGGTTAAGATTGGGAAACGATTTGTGAAAATTTGAAAGAGAAACCTTAATGGAATATTACATTGGCAATCACTCCCATTGTATTGTCAATTTTTGTTCGCAGTTGATTTCTTTAAGTTGTTCGTGAGAGAGTAGACTGACAACCAGTTGAACTAGTAGTTGTTGGTAATGTTGTTGAATAAAACGTGATATTTAAACAATATGATCTCAATAGGAAAACAAGGAAGATCGGATGAATTTTTTATTGTGGTGGAAGATAGAGGTGTAATTTTTCTCAAAAGCTTACCTTCTTCCATGCTTAATGGCCCTAAAATCTTTCCCCTGTAGGTAACTGCCCGCATTTGATTAGAACTAGTGGATATGCTTTATTATAAAGGATGGCAGCGAATAAGTTTAACTTGTTTGCGGTTTATGGCAGGCTGTCCCTGTACGCGGCGATCCCCCTTCTCGAATTCCCTGCAACCTCAAACAGGATTGTATCTCTAGGATTCAATAACGAAGGTGATGTGGATTTGGGCAAAAACGGGAGAGCGGAAGTGCTGTCGGTGAGGTTTTGGAATGCGACGACGTCAGAGGTGTAGTGCGGTGAGAGGTCAGCAAGCGTACCTTTTGATCTTTTTCTCCTCAATGATGACGACGATGGGCTACGAAGGAGGAAGACAAAAAGGGGGAACGGGGGTAAAAAGCCGATCGACGAAGCTGGGCCGCAGGTAAGGGGGAACTTTTCGTGTTCTGGGTAAGCCGCGGGACGCCGCGACGGCACCATCGCCAAAAATGGAGTAAAATAGAGACCGGTGCCACGCCGCAGGCCCAACGCCATGCCAAAAACACCCATAGTTTGCCACAGGATAGAGAGAGCATGCCTGATTGCGTACCTTACAAGAGGAACTGACTTTCTCATTTTCATTCAGAACAGTGCTGGGGATGTCGTCCAGAGGGGGTTCAGGGTCCAGCAAGGGGTTAATGAGCTCTTGAGTAGGTGCATCAGAATGAGTGCGTTGAGCGTAGATACGGAGAGTGGGAGGGTATGCAGGTGGAATCAGAGTAACTGAAGGCTCTTTTGTGGTAGGAGAGATGGGTGACATGGGGGAACATCCACAGGAGTAGGGTAAGGAATGGTGTCCAAGAATTCTAGGTCTCGCTCAATTGAAGTCGAGTTAGGAAAGTAGGGAACACTTTCGAAAAGAGAGACATCAACACTCATATAGACCTTATTTGTGGTAGGGTCAAAACAACGACACCCCTTTTGAGTAGCAGAGTATCATAGAAAAACACATTTTATGGATCTTAGATTAAATTTACTCTGAGTTGGGGCTATGTTATGAACAAAGGGTGTGGCACCCAAACATTTTGGGTCTAAAGTGGAGAAGTCCCATTTGATAGGAATGACCGATGTCAAGACTGATAAAGGGGTACAAAAGTTGTGAATTTTTTAGGGGACCCTTTTTATGAGATTAGTGACAATGGGAATGACATCATTCCAAAAATGTTTTGGGATATTGAAGTGAAACATAATGGAGCGGGTGACCTTAAGGAGATGGTTTTTTCTCTTGGAAACTCCATTTTGTTGAGGAGTGTCGGGAAAAGAGCTGTGATGGAGGATGCCCTTACTTATCAAGAATTCTTCTAATATAAAGTTAAAAAATTCACGATCATTGTCAGTTCGATGGACTTGAATAAGAGCTTTGAATTGAGTCAAACTAAAGGTGTGGAAGTTTATGAAAGTGATTGCAGCTTCAGATTTATCTTGTAAAATATAAACCAATGTCGTCCGAATGTGATCATCAATCAAAGTAGGAAATCACCATTTATTTGTGTAGCTAGAGATGCGAGAGGACTCCCATAAGTCACTGTGAATAAGAGAAAAAGAGCGAAATGTGTGTAATTGTGGGGTGGATAAGGGACACAAAGATGTTTAACTAGCTGACAAGTTCCACATATGAAATTAGTAAGATTTTTTAAGTAAACATTAACAGATACAATTGCTTTAGATATTAGAAAGTAAGATGACCCAAACGACAATGTAACATCACAATAGAATAATCAGTGGGCTAAGATAAACTGCAATTACTGGGTGGAGTGTCTTGATTCTCTGTGTTTTTCACTTGGAAGAAGTAGAGCCGTCAACCCGCTTAGCAATTCAAATCATCATCCCCAAACAACAATCCTGAAAGACACAAAAATCAGAGGAGAAATTAGCAATGCAGTCAATGTCATGTCAGTTTACTGACAAATAAAATGTTACATTTCAGCAGAGATATTTGTAACACAGATTCCAACGTTAAACCTGTTGTTAAAACAATAGACCCTTTACCAATAATAGAACTTTGAGACCCGTCAAGATTTTTAACATTTATGCTGAGAAGACTTGAGAGTATCTAGTCATGTGATTTGCGGCACTTGAATCAATGATTCATGGACTATAAGGGGCAAAAGAACTGAGTGCCATAGGATTTTTACTTCGACGACCGTTAGAGGTTGATGGAACGGAAGAGAGCATTTGGATCCAATCATCTTGATTAGTTGCCCCATTTGACTCTTAAGAGAATTGAAGGATTCTGGATTGTTTTGGGTAGAGGTCGGCTGTATCGTGTTGGATTCAAATGCCTTGGTGAGACCATTGGCAGCGAAAAATTTGGTTGAAGCTTTGGACGTAGGTATCCCGTGGAGCTTCCAACACTTCTCTCGCGTGGGATGAACAACCCAGAGCTGAGAACTATTAGATACCAAGGCGGATGCTTCGGTCAATACAGTAGAAACACCAAGCATGACAAATCTCTGGCTCTCTTCAAGACGAATCTTAGTGAAAGAAGCACGAGAAGGAAGAGGATCCCGACCAAGGATACATCCCCAGACTTCGTCAAGATCTTTGTTGAGGTTTGCCAGAAATTGGAACATACTGTCCTACAATATTCTTGTAGAGAGATATGTCAGCTGGAGATTCTCAAGTGTAGTCATAATATAGATCTCATTCTATCCCTAATGCAACTAGATTATTGTAGTGTTGGGTCCCGATCTTGAATCATTGTTTTGCTTCACAAATTTTCTTGGACACCTCATTGAGTTGGTTGAAAATCCTTATATCCAAGTAGGTATCATGAACTGCCGTCTAGAGGGCACTAGCGGAAGGAACATGTATGATCGGCCAACCGAAGTCTCCATGGAGTTGATCAATCATGACATGACCTTGGAATTCTGCACTTCCTAAGCTCCATACGCCAGATCAGTCCTTGGAGTTTCATGCATCATACCAGTGAGATGATCGTATTTCCCACATCCTTTGATGAACAAAGACACTGATTGGGGCTACAAGAGAAAGTGTCATTTAGTTTATGGTTTGTGATAAAAAAGTTCATGTTGTTTTCTTGTCCTTCAGTTTGCATAGGAACGAAGTTTGAAATTGATCTGTCGGTAAACTCAAGAACATCTTATGATGAGTCAGTTATGGAGAAATTCGTTGTGATTCCGATTCAGCCAAATGAGATATTAGGTTTTTGAAACTTTGTAAAGTTTTTGTTGCTTGCCTCTGGAAGGGTTCTCTTTGGATTTGGTCGGTTGGAAGTACTTTAGGTGACAGGAGTAGAGGTTCTAGATGGAAAATCCAGAAACAAAGGTTTTGAAGTAGATGAGTCCTCAGTGCGGGGAACTGCGACAAAATTGAAGCGGGAATTCCCTACATCAACAGTCTTTTATAGCAGTGCGGGAACCTGTGACATCCTACTCCAGTGCAGGATGTGGGAAGCAACCTACAACATATTGGAATTGGGATATAGGATCTAGAATTCCATACATCGATAGTCTATTGTAGCAGTGCGGGATCCATGATTCAGAAACTGTGTGGAAGCAGGAAGCAACCTGCGTCTGAGAAAGACCAATAGGTTGAAGTAGTGTGGGATACAGAAGCATGAAGCAGTGCGACAACCTATGCCAAACCTGAAACGTGGACAGAGTGCATAAGTTCTGGTTCCTGGAATCATGCCTAGCTGGCTGCAGGTAGAGACTGACAACTAGATTAGGGCTATGACTGATACCATGTTGGAATATTACTAGAATAATTCTTATTAATACAAAGAGGAGAATATATACCCATTTCAAGATCAATCAGAAAAAAAAAACTCATGATGTAATAGAAAGGGAAAAAATAAACTGAATATAATACAAAAAAGGAATCGAAGGAAATAATTCAAAATTAAATAATGACTATTACTAGCCATTAAAATATTATAATATTATGTAAAGAATATAAAGTAGAGGTAAAAGTAAAGATAAATACATATAGAAGATTAGCGTATGTTTATTTAGAAAAAGGTTATTGATGCATTAATATATATTGGATTGCTTATAAAATTATGAAAGACTAGCCCATTATAAAATTTTATATAGGCTAACATATATTGTGAATTCTTTTCTTTGGATTATTGTAGTTCAGAAGTGTGATTACTCCCGAGTTATCTTTGGATAATTCATTATGTTGCTTTCATATTATCTATAGGTTTTAAACATTTGTACAAGATAAATAGGAGATAAGCAAATATATACAAGAGTTAAGAACAACCAAAAATGTATAAATTTCAACTTGTAAATTTTAATTATTTTTTTAGTGGCTCTTTTATGTATTATTTGAATATTAAATTATTAATGATAAAATTATAATAACAACGAATTGATTTCCACTATTTGACCTTCAATTCACATCTTGGTTAACTCCAAGCTTCAGACCGTGACTTTAAAGAAATAGGTTAAGATTAAGAATAAATTAGAAAAACATTTATCTTAATTAATAATAAGTAATGATTTAATCAAATAAAAGACAAATGAAAATGTCTAAATAGTTTAGTTAGAATTTTTGTGAAATAGAAACAAGATTGATAGGAATTAATTAAATATGCTTGTGTTTTTATCGGTTAAAAAAATGGATTAGATTGATCCAAGGAAAAGGATAGTTGACTGCACTATACAGATGGGTAAATATTTTTATTTTACAATAGTTTTAATGATTATGATAGTTGAATAATTTAATATTTCCCTGCTTTTCTTTTAAAATGCAAAAGATCTTGTTTTTCTTTTAAATATTAAATATATGAAAAGAAAAAAAATGAAATATATGCATGCATATGAGAGTCACCCCTGAATGGTACTGACAGAGGAATGTACTTTACTCGTGCATGAAAATGAAAATGAAACTGGTTGCCTACCTTTATGATGGGTTGAAAAAAGTTAAGCATATATTTTCTTAAAGTATATATTTAGACAATAATTCTCAATAATGAAATGTGTAACATAAATAAATGAAAATAAATGGAATTAATTTTTTTTGCTGCTTTATTGTACAACACAATTCTTGTTACACATTTGGTTCATGAATATTTAGTTGGACTTATTGGTATCATTATATCATTATTGGATTTTCTTTATAATTCGAATACATCAAATCTGTCTCTTTTTTTTTCACCGTGTAAGTGGTTATCCAATGCAAATGCTAAGGTGGCCAACCCATTTTGATGCCTAAGCCACTTATTTGTGACAAATGGGTGGCTTTCCTAGGTTACATTTGTGTTTCTGTGATCAATCAACTCCATACTCTTAGGAATCTATTTTAGGTAATCTTATTTCCAGTTGATGTTATTATTTCTCATTTTTCAAGGTCATCAGTGTGGCTAGGATGATGACATGGACATTACTATAATAATTCTTAAATGAATTTTTTTTCTCGTTAACCCTCATGCATTACATATTGTTGCATATATATAATAAATATATATAATAATGAAAGTAAATCAATTATGAATCCCTTCAAAATAAAAAAAAGAACAGAAAAAAGAAATCTCTAATAAAGGAAACATAATTATTGAAAAATATTATGAAAAAAAGAAACAAGTTCCTTCCTAAGGCGGATTGACACTTTCCAATGCTCTCCCTCAAGCTTGGTTTTATATATTTTACAAATCAAGCTTGGACTCTAATTCATCATGATTGACTCTTGGTAGTGCTTTGGTGGGAATATCAATAGTTTGAAGTCTTGTAGGAACATAGTTGAGTTGAACAAATGATGATTGACTCTCGTTGATATGTGTTTTATTCTTTCATAATGCACAAAATTTTGACTATACTAATAGTTGTTTGGCTATCATTGAACATCTTGGTTGTATCTTTCATCTCAACCTTAAATTCCTTTAATAGTCTTTGAATCCACATTCCCTCACATATTTCTAGTGTAAGAGCACGATATTCATATTTTGCACTACTCTGAGAGTACAGTTTGCTTTTTTTTTTTATTTCACCACTTGACAAGATTGCCCTGTACGTATGAACAATTTCCAGTGGTTAATTTCCTGTCAGTTACCTTTCCTACTCAACTAGCAATCGTGTCTATCTTAATCTTGCAGTTTTTAGATCTTTTGAAGAGTAAACCATCATGCCACATTTATATTATTTACTTGTGAAGTTCCCAAGATATCAATGTGAATTATAAATAAATAACGTGAAGGTTTGTATTGCAAATTGGAAGATAAATGACTAGTATTTTTTGCAAGTTGACAAATTTTACATTGATAAAAATTAAATTTTTTAATAATAAATAAATGTGGAAACATATTTTCTTTGTGTGCAAAATTTGGATGACCAGTACGACGATGGCTCAACATGACTTGACTTTCAACTGAAAAAAAGTTTAAACTGGGCTCATAAATACAGCTTGATGGTTGATATTGCTTACCGATGAATTTATTTTCTTTGAGCATGTACATCACAATGCATTTCGGTACTGTCATTCACTTATCCCGAATCTGCAACATAAAAGTCATAACAATTGAAATAAAATTTGGTCATATTTTAGGTCATGATTATGCTTGCTCTGTGAGAGTAGGTTGCAAATTAATTTTGAAATATAAAGCACATAATATAGGTGGATATCTTTTGTCAGTTCGACTGATACAGCTTTTGCTACTAGTGAGAATGAACTTT
>NEWO01000975.1:158894-171041 GCA_003013225.1 Phalaenopsis aphrodite
GTTAAGCTCGAATTGAAAGACCTGCTATTCGAACGGAAGTGAGAGAAGGATCCTTAGTTTGACTGCTCAATTAGATGAGTGAACGAAAATTGGAGGAAGGAGGTCCCTTATTTTGACTGCTTTGTTGGATGAGAGAACATGAATTAGAGGAATAAAGTGAGAGAATCTGTAAGCTAACACATGAGATGGTATTTAGGATAGTCAAATCGATCGCAAGCTAAATTTATCATTTATTTAGTGGGTTGAAGGGAGAAACAACTGTCAAAAGAAATTATTTACGAAAAGCGATGGGAGAATTTGTTTGCAAGAGCTGAATCATAGTTTTACGATCTGTTTAAACACAGAGGACGGTTGTCGTCTGCACCGTCTGTGACTCATTCGAATGAGATGCTGCTACTAGGTACGTCAAAAACAGCATCTTTGGAAGTAGGGTGGGAACAAATCTACAAATTACAACAATTCCATGTGCATGCGGGGAGCGAATGATGGGGTGCTCTGGTCCCATGCGATTTGTAGAGCGGAACAATGAGATACTTCCTGATCTCCCTCAGTGCAATTATTCTGAGATGGAAACCATATGTGTTTTTCACACCGTCAGTCATAGGAGATGAGGTCGGGTTAAAATGATAACTAAAGATGTTGGATATGCAGAGAGCCAGTCAAAATGTAGAGAACGCCTTGGCTTTGACCTCGATGCTTTAGGGGATGGTAGAGATGAGCAATGACTGAGTATCAAACAGATCGCAGAAAGTGCTCGTCTGCGATCCTAAACCTGGCTTTCTGAGCAATGATAGATCAGATGTAGGATTTGATCACAAGAGCTTAATCACAATTTCGCGATCTGTTTGAACGGAGAGGACGAGCACTTTCTGCGCTGTTAGCAACTCGTGCGAATGGAGAGCAAGATCGTTGTCGCTAGATATGCCGAAGAAAACGTCACTGGAAGTAGTGTGGGAACGAATTGACGGGTTATAATGATCTAGTGTGCAGGTGAGGAGCGAATAACGGGATACTACAATCGATTGTGATATGTTTGAATTGGTCGAGGGAAAGATTCAAATGAAGGGATACTTCTTAATCTCCCTTAGCGCAGCTGTTCTGGGACAAATAATAGGGCTTTTCATGTTGTCGGTCATAGGTGATGGAGGTTGGTTCAAAACAATTGTTGTATACACAAAGAACTAGTCGAGGCGCAGAGAACGCCTTAGCTTCGACCTCGATGATTTAGAGGACGGTATAGACGAGTTACGGCTGAGGAATAGGGCTATGGTCACAAAAGAAGTAGGTTGGCTGGTCTGATACCACAGAAAAATTTCTAAAAGAATTTTACTGCTAGTTAACTCTCATGCATTACACCTTATTATGTGTGTGTGTGGGTGTGTGGGTGTGGGGGTGTGGGTGTGTGGGTGTGTGTGTGTGTGTATAAAATACGAAAAAGATATAGAAATGTTGCATGAGAGGGCCTAAAAGAAGCCTAACTCATACAAAACAACACACAAAACTCAAATAAAGCAAAGATACATAAAAGAAAAAAACAAAAAGTCACAAATGGGCACTAAAGTGTTAGGGACGTCTCACTTTAGTCATCCTGCCTCTAGTTCGCGGAAGTGAGCTGACTAACAAATTAGTAAGGTGAGTATCATTGCCCGTAGTAACTGAAGTATCATCCATCAAATTCCTGAGCTCAAGTAGATTTTCAGTTTTCTTCTTCTTCTTGGATGTGTAGACCTGTGATTCCTCAACCAATGATTGAATCATTTGATCAGTAGATTCCAAAGGTGGTCAAACAGTTGTAGGTCATTGCACATCATGATCCCCATGAGCCTGAGTAATACTAACATCTTTCTGAACCTGATGAGACAATAGTGAAATGGTAGAAATATTTTCACTTGTATTATCGGTGATAAGTTCTAAGCCAGGCGGGGTCTGGGGAATCTCTCTTTCCCCCACGATAGGAGGTTTCAAAGACAGGGGAGCTACAAGTGGGGACTGAATGGTTGACATATTGACTGCGGGTAAAGTGACGACTTCGAGGGTATCCTTCCGATGATCAATAGTGTCAAAAACTTGCAGCTGATCTAAAGGAGATGGAATCACATTCTCTAGCGGAGCAGTTTGCTTTTTTGGTCTGAGATAGGGGTGTAGATGATGACATTGAGAACTGGAATGTCCGAAAATATGACAGTTCGAATAATACGGCGGAAAAGGCTCAATCTCTACCTTCTGCAAATATTCTTAGTATTGTGTGCCCAATCAGATTTCATCAGAAGCGGGTGTAGTGATTTCTCTTTCAACAAGTATTTTTGCTTCAGATTGACGGGAAGGATTAAAAGTAGGAATGTCCGTCTTGAGTGGCTTTCCATAAGCTAAGGCAATAGAGTACAATACTTTTTAAGAAAAATAATGAATTTTCAGACCAGGGAGGCAAATCCAAACTGGAATGATTGGTGGTTTCGTCTGTGGGTCAAAATTCGCATACCATTTTAGAACATTCATTGCTCTGTTGTCAATCCATATTATCCTTCTAAAACATAAGCGCATGTAATCATCTTCATTACTAATTTGAATAAAATGTGTCTCCCATCTGATAATCCAATTTTTCACTCTCCAACAAGGTGCATAAGTTCAAATTCTTTACGAATGAGCCCTATTTTGGGATGACCATATAGAAATTTCTCAACCAAATTCAGACGACAGGATGAAACAAGTTGAATACTTTCAGCTTCTGTAAAAAATATGGCAGACTTCCCATTCTTTCTAACAGGTTTCTTGATGTCCTCCGCCTACTCAAACGAAGGAGGAAAAGATGGCTATTTAGGTGTGTCTGAGGCGTGGACACCTACAAGGATAGCTGCATACGATCTGTCCGAAGCCATCGAAAGCTTTGAAAGAAAGAAGAGGACACTGTGAGCGCAGAGAAGCCGCAGAGGAGCGCAACCGCAAGAGGGAGCCGCAGAGGAAGGACGTGAGACGTGAGACGAGCCGCAGAAGCGCGAGACGGGCCGCAAAAGAGCCACAGAGCGCGAGACGTGTCTCAGACCCGGAGAAGAAGGGTGGAAGACAAACAGAATCGAGCGCGAGAGCGAAGCCGTAATGTCTGAGAGCCAGAGAAGATGAAATGAATCGAGCGCGAAGACGACCAAAGCCGTAAGTGCTGCTAGGGTTATCCATCGGGCGAAACCCTAGCAAAGCCGAGCGTGGCTTCCACTGTGGCTCTTTAACTTATCTTATCAGGCGAAACACTAAGGAAGATGCCATCATATATATATATATATATATGTATAGTTCCATTAGATGTATTTTTTAGTGACATTTGAAGAAATCAGGTTAAACTAGGCACTTTAACTTATCCTTAGTGTGGCTTCCACTGAGGCTTGGTCATATGGGATGATTTTGTCCTGTTTAACTCTTTTTCCTTGACTTTAATCTTACATCAAATTCTACCACTCACCTAGAGGTCTCCCATACATCCTTGGCTGCCCGTGTCACCAATCTAGAAGCCATCGTTTCACACTCCAAGGCTAGGTCAACTTGGTACCTTAGCCAAAGCTTGAACTGCTACTTTAGCAGAAGGTCTCTTTGAGCTTCCGTTTTGGGTAATGGTAATTGTTGGATCTATTATCCTCTAACGGGTAATCTCTAATTTTTGGTTTCGTTAACTTTCTTGATTTGAGATTTAATAGGAAGTAGGTAAATATCAAGGATTATTATATATTTGGTGCGAAAAGCCTATACTAATGTGTTAATATAACCAGTTGCTTTGAATTACAATGCTTAGCATTTCCCATGTAAGAAGCATTTCCCATGTAAGAACCGGCCCTATTAATCCCTATAATTAGTGAAATCATTCATAACAGACTATTCCACATTCAAATTAGCACTTGGCCTTTACTGCTAGCCTGTATATAAAGGGCAATTTTTTATTTCTTCGGACTATTGACTTATTGTAGGAAACTTATTTTGAAGAAAGTTGTGTTATTTGCTTACCGATATTTCAGTGCTAATGGCTGAAATGTGTTTTATACATGAATGATATATTTTTTTGCATAAGTATAGCATGTATTCCAACCTTTAGTTTGCCAAACCCTCTGAAATGGTGGCTTTTTTTTTAATCTTCTGAATTTTATTCTTGAATATCATCTTGCCAAAATCAGCCTTTGTTCATTAAGTCGAAAGTATAATAAGTTACATGAGAGTGATATGATGAACTAAGTGTTCTTCATGAAACTAGAATTTAAATAAATAAGAGTTGTGATCAGATAGATGAGCTAAAGCGTTAGAAATCCATTTTTGGCTGATACAAATGCCTAACCTAATTGCTATAAATTCCACCCTACCTCCTACATCTACATGTTCCACCTTTTTGGAGTCGAATGCTGACTTGTCTTACCCAAACCCCGGAAAAGATTAACACTTAAGAATAAATAGGTAAATAATCGGGATACCATCTTTAAGGATATTTTTAGGAGAACTAAAATTGAGATACGCTCCTATGATTTTTTAAGATGAATATATTGGTCCTACTCAGATGTATTCGGTCAACATCTTAGCAAAAGAGAAGTAATTATGAAAAAACAATCTCACTTGAGTGGAGATAAAGGTAACGCTTGAATCCAATTATTGCTTAAGCCATCATGCCAATAAATTCTATTGACAACTTCTAACTCTCAAGGCAAAGAACCTTTCAGGGTCTTGAGTGTCTTAATAGTTTTTTAGACTTAGTTTCTAGGGCTAATTGTGCTCATATTGATTAGCAATAGTTGATTAATTTGTCATTTGTCTTAAACATTAGGAATGTACTACAGTTTGACTCCCAAACATAATGGATAATTTGCATTGTCTTTATGGTGGAAAAACAAAGGGCTACATTATTTTCTAAACGTGGGAGCGATGCTACTATTGCTACACGGGCGAATTACTAGGCCTACCATATCACTATCGATAATCAAACTATTAGGGCTCCTTTGAGGCGTATTACATATGGTTTGAGCTAAGCTATTGCTCGGCCCTCTTTTCTTGGCTTAAACCCTACATAAAAATACTCTGCCCCCCTAAATATCTCCCACAGCTTAGCCATCTACAACAATAACTGGAAGTCTTGAACCTACACTTCTAAGGTTAGGTCATCTCCTCTCTCTCTCTCTCACTCACACACGCGCACACATACATCTCTCTCTTTCTCTCTCACTCGCACACGCGCACACGCGCACACGCACACATGCATTTTCTATTTGTGACATTGAAAAACACATCCTGAAGCAATTTCTCTCACACTCTCTCTATTCAATACCCTATGCTTCTATCCCTGTTCTCCTTAATTGTTCCTCTTTTATATTCTCCTGCAGTCAAAAGGAGGAATCAAGTCATTTTCAATGATACATGTTTTATTTTTAGTGGCATTTACATATATACCACACAATTCTTATGCATTTACATGCATACTATTCAAATCCTTAACATCACATAAAAAATACCATCATCACAATCTTTATAAAGTGAAATAGACCTTTTGATTCAATAGATTTTTGACACCAAGATGTCATAAGCATTAATATCAAATATGGGGTCTTAGATGTGTAAATACATAAGAGTTATGTGAGATGTCTGTAAATTGAACTTTTTTTTTTTTTTTTGATCTAGGCATCTAATTGTCATTAAATTATGCTCCTCAGATTGTAGCTGTTCTCCTCTAACAAGGAACATTTCTGATCAACGCAGGTTGATGAGATGATGAAAAACATGGAAAGAGCTGAGGACCGCTACTCGAAAGCAGCTTGTTTGTTACACTTCCTACTTGCTGAGGCTCCATCCCTTGTCCTGAACCCGCCACTTTCCTTGACGAGTTCCGATCGATTCCGCCTCCGGACATATTTTGACATGATCAGCAATAGACGTTGCCAGTCACGCATAGCCTCTCCCTAGACAGTTGATGTCTTGAGTGCCCGATTGACCCATGGAACCTGCTTGACTTCACCCAAACATCGCCACCACATGTAGAGTAATTATTTTGCCCGCTGGCGGTAGCTATGTTCCAGTGCAATTTATCATTTCTGCATGTTCATTACATATATGACTCACCTGCATTTTAGAGTGACAGGTACTTTAATTTGAAGTGTACTACTATTAAGATAACAACGAATTCTTGATTCTAGTTACTGCTTATCGAATGATATATTGAACTCATGCAGGATAAATAAATTTTAGCAAGAAATATTTTAGAAATTAGTTTTTTATGGACATCCTATTGATCAGAATGCATTTCCATACAACCATCTTTTGGGTGACCAATTTTTTTCATATTGATGAGAAGGAAACATTTCCAATGGATTTCTTTTAAAAAATATAATCTACTTTTTGTATTTAAAAAATCTTGATTTAGTACCTTGAATTGGCATGCTTGAGAGGATCTCATGAGTAAACACATATCTAAGTTATTTATTTACTTATTTTTGGAATAGATGCGGCTTACACCACCTCATTTAATGGATTAAGCAATTAAAATTATAATCATAAATGTATAATCAAATCATAGCTCAAAGAAAAAGGACGATGTGTTAAATAGTGGACAAAAGACAAACAAAATAATTGTGCCCCTCCCACAATCTCCTTGACAAGAGAAAGAAGAGGGCTAAGAAAATCCATGCTATACATGATGGTAATAAAAGGCAAAATGACTTCAAACTTATGATGACTACCAAGATTATAAGTAGGAAAATGTATTGTATCAAGCAAACACTGTCATATGCCTTAATAACAATTATTATCATTTCTCAAAGGCTAAGAAAAGTTGTACTATACAATTTAGTAGCTGACAAGCTCATCTATGAAATTTTTAGTATTATACATGTCTTACAAGTAATACAAATTAAAAAAAACAGCTCCAAATATTTGGTGTTAGTTTGATCTCTAGTTCATAACTACATGCCTGATATACACAGACAATGGAACTTTTAGCTTCTATTTTTAGCTTAAAATAAACCTATTTGAATTGATATTTTAAACCTGACAGAAAAAATAAATACTCTTAATCTAATTTTATTCCTTTCTTCCCTAACTTGTTAGAAAAAAAACTAAAATTATTAGCAAATTAAGCCTCTTAATAATTTTGTTTGACTAGGTGAGGTTTTTTCCAATTTATATGAAGTTAGGATAAAAAAGAAAAGGATTCTTCATTGAGAAAACTAGTTCTCAAATGCTCAAAATATAAAGGGCACTCAAAAACTAAGTTGACGTATGTCTAATTCTTCAATGATCTAATATTTATAAGGCTTTGAGACCTTATTAGAAGCCATCCAAAATAATAATAATAGGTGCTTCTTAAACCAAATAAGTTGCGACCAACCAAAATAAGGCCTCTTTAAGATTGGATTTGTATAAATCATCCTTTTTTTCACTATAAGAAAACACAGAGAACTAAAAAAATATTATTATTACATAGTTTTCCTAAAAAAATAAAAGTTTTTTGGGAAGAAAGTATCCACGTTCTTATGGCACTCGTCTTTGGTGGAACTTTTAATAGAAAGGCTCCACTTCATTTTTGTTTTAACCTATGTTAACCTCCTATAGGTTATCCTTGGCATGCCACACCACCACCATCACCAACACTACAATCATGTCAAATTTATTGTGCCTGCATACTTCATTGGTAGGAGTGTAAACGAGCCGAACACGAGCAAGCCATGCTCAGCTCGTGTTCGGCTCGTTGATATTTCGAGCTCAAAAAGTGTGTTCGTGTTCGGCTCGTTTGATTAACGAGCCGAACACGAGTTGTTCACGAATAAAGAATTCTTTTAACAACCTTAATTGTGTAGCCATAAGACAGTAAGGGTTTGAGCAAGATTTAAAAATTATTATTATTTTTTAAACATCATTTGAATCTAATTTAATAATTTTTATTCTATTTTCTTAATCAATATTTTAATTGATTATAAATCTTTGTAGCCTTTTAGTCGATTAGATTTTTTAAAAATACTACTATATATATATATATATATATATAAACTTGATGAGTAGTATTTCGAGCCAAAACGAGCCGAACACAAACGAACGCATCTTAGTTCGTGTTCGGCTCGTTAACTTATTGAACGAAATTAACGAGCCGAACACGAGCTGTTCGCGAACAACGAGCCGTTTTGATAGCCCTATTCATTGGAATCATATTTTTCAAAATACAGAAAATTTTTTTACGAAGAAAACTCAATTAACCCTCCCTCGTTGATACCATATTCAATCCACACAATTAGATCATCCCAAGAGAGAAATGGATTGACTTATTTTTCCTTAATATATATTTCTTAACCAAAGCTAATTATAAAAGACAGAATTAACAAGTTTTAAGTGAGTTAGCCCGGTTCGGTTTCAGCAAATTATAGATATGACCAGCTTTTTTTTCTTACTTTTTTATGGATGGGAGGGAGGAAGTTGAATTCATATACAGTTTCAGATTAAAGAGCTTAAACTGACTAAGATATTGATGTAATAAAATTGTATATTACTAGCAAATTCCATATAATTGAACCCTAACGTAGTATGTACAGAAGTAGTAGATCAGAACAATTAAAATTATTTATTTTTCAGGAATTTTAAATAAATTAAAATTATACAAATAAATAAGTAATACCGCAAATAGTGTAATTTAATAATATGACATTATTTTCACGAAAAATTATTCCATGTGGATCAGACACCGCACGCAGCTTGCGTGCGGTGTCCGATCCGGACCGTAAATCACCTGATTTACGGTTCTGATGTATTTCGGTGGGCCCCACCTAAATTTTTTTTTTAAAAAAAACGGAGATAATCCTGACCGTAGATCACCGTGATCTACGGTTAGGATCGGACACCGCGTACAGAGATGCATGCGGTGTCCGTATGCAATAATTTCTCCATTTTCACGGTCTAGAACAAATTTTCATCCCAAAAATTTAGCACACACGAACCCCAATCATTATACCAAATAAATCAACTTAACATAAAATGCTGAACACACATTAAGAAAAAAAAAAGTTCATACTCGTGACATTTATTATCGGTACAGAAGTATTTTTGATAGACATTTATTCATGAGATGTTGTTCAGCAACACAGGTGCATGGATAGAAAACAGACGTAAAAGTATTGTCTTTCTTGATAGTTGACAAGAGATGTGCTTATGTAATTCAAGATTTACTGTTAGAGCTCCATAACGGATTGCTGTAGATCACCACGTTACGGTCTCGTTGGAGGAGAAGAACATAATTTCCAGATGTTCCATTAGTTTTGCTTTCCCATACAAGCTTTTGGTTCTCGTCTTCGATGACGAGATTGCCATCAGTCTGCAACGTGAGCTCACATCCAATACCTTTGTCGTTGGTTTGGGTATTCCAAATAGCTTTCTCCGGGTTTATTTGGTAGAGAACGAGGTTGCAGTCTCGTTGCATTCTTAAGCTGTGATTTATGTCTGAAATGTTTTCACCGGTTTTAAGTTTATCGCCAGATAAAAGGTGGTTGTCGGCCGCCCCAGATGTTGCAAGAAGGCTGAATGCAATGACCACCATCGCCATGAGGAAGAAGGAGCGGAAAGCCCTCACAATGGAGGCCATGGATCAATATTCCTTACAAGTGGTTGAAGTTTAAGTTGCATTTGCTGCTTGCAGCGCCGAGCTCTTTTATAGATACGTATGATGGGGTTACTGGCTTAGCATTCATTGTGGAAAGAATCTGCTGCTAAATTATGAAAAAATCAACTTGTTCATAAATTTGGACTTACTTTCTCTACCAATCTAACATTTTTCATTTTGAATTTCTCAGTCGCAATTGGGGCGTAACATTCTCTGTTCTACAAAATTACTGTGGAACAATGAAAAAATTTGCGTGTGATAGACGCACACAGCGCTGCGTACAATATTGAGGTTATACCGAGGGTATAAGAGGGTTAAATTCATGGTATAACCCCTTGTAACCTCCCTGTAACCTTCGGTAACATATCTGTAACCTACTAATAAATTCTTAATATATGATAATAGAAGCGCGAAACTTATTTTAGGTTGCAGGTAGGTTACAGAAGTTTACAGGAAAGTTACAAGGGGTTATACAGCGGATGTAACCCCCTTGTACCCTTGGTATAACCCTAATATCATAAGCAGCGTTACGTACGTCTATCGCACGTAAATTTTTTCTGTTAAATAGGAAGTTCTTTGGTACGTGACACTTGGCACTATTATTATTGAGTCTCCTTTCCAATTGTAAACTTTTGAATTCGGCATAACACAATATATAAGATAATGCGTTGAAAGTTACATTGCAATAGAATTATAATTTCACATGCAAATAGTCAGGTGAAAAAGTTTTCCTTGAGCTAAAAATTATAGGAAAATCTTTCAAGTAGGACGATTGATTTTAGTCCAGAGAGAAATTTATCCTCTGTCCTAATTAATATATTTTTATTTAATTATTACTTAGTCTAGGTTCAATATTAGTATTTGTTCTAAATAAATGTCTTGTCACAAAATGCTTTGAGGTTTAAAATTGAAATCTTTTGGGATCAATTATATGATCGTCTGAACTCTATTTAATGTCTATGTTCATGATTAATAATTGCGCTATTGCCCACCATTGTTGCAAGCAAGTTTAGTGTGTGTTGTCAAAATCAATGCCAACAATTACAATCATGAATATTGCTGACATAAGTCATTCTAAATCCCACCTCCTGTTGTCACAAGCATAGGAAAACTTGCACCATTATCAACATGGTGATGCTTGTGGTAGATAAGAAGGTTAATGTCTATTATCAATACTCATAACAACAATTGCTGTTACCTGAAAGTCCACTATCTGTAATTTGACGCCCGACTCAACGCTCACCAGCACACCCAAGGCCTAAGCCTATTATGACAACAATTCCAACACTTGCTATGACTAACAATACTAAAGCTCATTATCTAATCCCTTACACACTAGCAATATATGCAAAATATGAAAATTTAACCATTAAATTTGGATATTTAGTACGCGTTTGGGCTTTGTAAAGAACTAGGAAATTGTCTTATATAAAATTCTAAGCAAAGAATAATGTGTTTACTGTACTTGCTTAAATATTTATATTTATTAGAAAAGAGTTTTAATGTTTTACATTTCTAGTCTCTTAGATTATCCATAAAATATGTTTTTAATGTAATATTCCTTCAATTAATGATAGTAATAGAAAGAGGCAATTGCACATACATAACACTCAAATCCTTGTTTTTTTACAAATCTAATTGGTGAAAACAAAAAGCCTAATATCAACTACATATTTTTTTAAATTCATATTTTTTTTTAAATTACTTTAGTCATAATTTTATGAAACAGCTATCCTTATTGTTACATGCATTGGAAATTAAACTTAATTTGTCTCTTATCTTGTTAGACTTTAATTGTCTAAAAATGAGCATATGATCTTGGGTCATCCTATCAGGATTATAATGATAAATTTCAAAGGATTCTTTTAGAGTATAGATAATAGTAATTAATGAGTTCTGTAAAATCTGATAGGGAAATATTCTAGAGAGTTAATTATTGCCATAAAACTGAAATGTGTTATCATAATTTTAAAGAGAGTACCACTAACATAAATAGTGGTGAGAAATACTACAACGAGCCAACCAATGAGTAAACACAATCCCCAATACAAAAAAATAACTTAAGAGACATATGTTGACCTCACTTTTGTGAGGACCACTTCAATCTCTATAGAAACTTAGGAACTAGATTTAGGGTTCCCTAGTGACCTTCATAGATGACTAGAGGTGTAACTCACCAATATAGAACTTTGAACCAATCCTTCACCTACTTCGAGTTTCCTGAGGTAAGGCCAAAATCTTCAAACCTTAGTTGAGATGGTTGAAGGTGTAGCCTAGTGGAAAACCAAGGTGACTTCCCATAGTTTGAAGATGCCCTAAGTTACCCATGGAGCTCAAAACCCTAGGAATTACCATAATGACCCACTACTACCCCTTGGATTCTCATTTACCTAGGTTACCCTAAAAGCCCTGGAAACCCTATAACATTAAAATTCAAACTGAAAGGGGGAGGAGTGAGGCAGTAATGTCAAACTTTGGTCTCACTTAGAGCTTTCCCAACACCAATCAATCCTAGAATCAACATAAACTCTAGACAGATCAACCTAAAC
>NEWO01000975.1:190121-202819 GCA_003013225.1 Phalaenopsis aphrodite
TTTTCTTGATTCTATTGAGAGTATTCTTAAGTAACTTCTGTTACTTAAGATGTAATTAACTATAGGGGCTTGCCCTTATAGGAAGCTTTTTCCGAACCCAGCATAATGTAAACCCTGTTTAATTTCTTATATTAAATAGGGAAATTTCTCGGCTAATATATTGGTTTCGTAGATCAAACGGATGTCATAACTTTCTCTAGTTTATTTGATCGAGCCTCACCCTCAATTCTTGTGTTCATCCTTTGGGATAGATACAAGATTTGAGGTAAAGCGCTCTTTCATCTAAACTATGAAAATTATGGGGTCAGTTTGACTCCATATTTTTCAAAACTAAATTTTTTAACGTCCTTCCGAAGCGGGCAACGAGATTTCAATTTCGATGACCGACAGCTTCTTACGGGCAAACCCCACACCAAAAATACTGCCGACACTTTCAAACAAGGCTATAGGTATTAGAATAGTCGTTGTTGAATATATTTTCTAAGACTTTTAGGTTTTCCAGAGTAGTAGTGTTGGGTAAGTGTTGACCTCATTTTTTGTTGAGGTCTAGTTTTTCCTCTTAAATAGCCAAGGGTCTAGCCATATGACCTTCCAATTGACTATTCCTAGAGGACTAGAAAAGGAACCCTCACCATTAAAAATTCCAAACTCTTCTTTGCTCAGCTTGGAGTTTTATGTATTGGTCCTAACCTCTAGCATTTAGTAGGTGGGGTCAGTATGAGGGAACCTAAGTGGAGTCCTCCATAAGATGGTCATACCTTAGGACTAACCCTGGGTGATCTAGTTTTGGTGGGGCTAACCTACACACACCACACTCTCTCACATATCCTAAACTCCATGACTCCTTAGGTTGGTCTCCTGACTCCTTTTGGAAAGCTCATGTGGATGACCCTGTACCCCTACTCATTGGCTAAGAGGGTTAGAACCAGAACATTGAGCATAAAAAATGAGTCCTCATATGACTCATATTGGTTTATTATGGCTTCATGGCTTGTTGGCCCATTTTGGCAAAAAATCACCAAATTACTAAAATACCCCTACAACCCTAATCTTTGCTAAAAAATATCAAAATACCCATATTTGCCCAAAAATCAGCTCAAACCCCCACCACTACCTAAATTGACCAAGATTCACAAAAATTACCAAATTTCCAAAATACCTCCAAAAATTGCCAAAATGCCCTCAAAGATTGCCAAAATTACCAAAATGCCCCTCATGACCTAAAAATTCTAAAGAATCCCAAAAATTCCGAAATCATCCCAAATATTCCCAATTTCAATTTTTTATCATCAATTTGACCCAATTTGACCAAATTAGTCCCATTTCACTTAAAGCCCCAATTTGCCCTTAAAGGCCCAAATGTCCCCAAATTAACCCCATTCTTGCCCAATTTCAATTCCAAATCAAAATTCAGCATCCCCAATCCTAATTTAAACAAAATTCAAGCCCAATTTCATTCAAATAAAAAGGTCCAATTTTGACTATAATCCCAAATCCACTAATTTGACCTATCAATTAAACTCAAAATCACTTGAAATTTTGTCAAATCCTTCCTGAAATCTCCATACACCAAACTCAACATTCAATTAGCCCAAATTTTAGCCCAAACTCAATATCCATTTTAAAGCCCAAGCCCACCAAATAAAATTCCAAAGGCCCAAGTCCAAATTCCATATGACAACTCTTCCCTTCATCATCTATTTAATTAAATATCACTTCCTAAATTTTAATTTCATGATCAATTCATTTCAAATCAAGCCTCATGCCAAACTCCATTAAAATACCAAAAATTCTAAAAATCCCTCACGAAAATTAGTTAAGCCAAGGACAAGCCATGAAGCCACTCCCAAGCAATAAACAAACCATGCCACATCATCAAACTATTAATGACAAGAGGACAAGCCACTTTCAAAATTCTTTAAAAAGGTTTTTTTAACCCTTTTAATGAATCCTCTAAACCTCATACTTAACCAAATCACTTATATGGAGACTTCTCCACACCACTTTAGCTGACCCAATTGATTCTCTTCAGTCTAAGACCATATTTGGTGGCTGAACACAACCAAAACCATGCCTTGACCCAATTAGACCCAAAATGGCCCTTTTCTCATACTATTTCAATCCCATACCTTTACACATGGCCAACCCCAATTGACTTCACCAAGACCAAGCCTTGAACTCTCTGAGTTAGATGGTGACCACTCCTTGGTCGGGCAGCCACCTTGGTGACTGGAAAACCAAAATCAAAAGCTCCACCAAGGTCAAAACTTAAAATTAAACTCATCCAAGATAGCTCATCCCAATTGATTATTTTCACATTGTTGGCATCCACATAAGCAACTTAGGACACCCACCAATTGCCCCTGGTGGCCTATCCTTCCTCATCCATTTAAACCCCCCTCCATGGCCAAAGGAGGAGAGCTTGAAATTCTTTCGAGATACACTGCCAAATTACTTCCAGTGCTTCCTTAATACCTTGCGAGTCCAACCAAACCATCCCTAGCCACTCAAATCCACTGCTCAAGCTCAATTTTTGAGCCCAATCTCTAGGCCAGAACAGGACACCCCTTAAATCTTTGCCAAAGTAAAATTAATTGCACCCACACCATCCTCACATCAAGTGAAGAATATTCCCCACAAAAGCCACATCACCAGAGCACCCTAAGGTGGACTTTGATCAAACCCCTAATTTGGCCTTGGTCAAATTCACATCTAGGCGATTCACACGGCTTGAGGCTCCATGACAACGACTTTATATGTGCTTAAAAATACAAGAATTTGATACTGGTGCTAGAGGATTTAAATCACCGGCAACGGTGCCAAAATCTTGACAATGGTTATAAATTTGATAAAGATGTGTATAAAATATTCAATAATTGCAAAGTCACACTTATCAACGCAAGTATACGTATAACTCAAATAATACAGGGCTCTAATGGAGTCCTGGATATCGATCCCACAGGGAGTAATATTAAAGGCTACGAACTAAGATTTTAAAAAAATCAATACTTAGTCACAATAATATAGTTCAAATTGCATATTTGTCACTAATTGGAAATTGAAATAAAAATGTAATTTTAATAAACTCTTAATTAACTAATTCTACTAATAAAGTTTCTAATGTGAAGTTCAATATATAAGAAAACATTCTTCTCCTTGTTAAGAAATTTAAGTGAATAGATAAATTGAATCAGTTCAAATTGTATTGTGTCAAATAGGAGCATACCTATTCTTTACCCTTTGAACCAGACATAAAGAACATTGACTAATCCTATGCTTGGTTATTGAATCTGCGGCTAGGCTGGGAGGATACCGACTCTCACTTCGGAGATCCCACGTTTCCCTCGCTCGAGGGCTAACATCTACACTTCAACACCCAAACGATAGTACCGAATTGAAGATTTTAGTTTGTCACTCTAAAATCTCCAACTCTACGCCCAATAATTTTTATTTCCATATTTATTTGCACCAAACTTTCAAGGACTTTGACCTCCCTAAATCTTGGATGTGATCTTCACTTTAGTTGTAAAACTTAACATATTTTAACAAATAAATTGACCAGATTGAATGTAAATTAAGATTGAAGTAAAAAGATCATCACAATTTCTTTAACATTCTCATGGCACAACCAATTCAAATCACTATTTGAGAAAATATCAAGACAAGGAGAAAGACAGAAAAAACTACTCAGAACTCATGGAGAAGATACGACAAAACTTGGAATTTATATATAAAAGCAAATTCATACAAACTTCAACAAGTAAATACAACTTATCTCTAATTCCTCTCCAAGAAAACTCCTCTAAGTTGCTCTGAATCTCTTACTTTCTTTACAACACACATAATTCTCCTTTGAAGCGGCAATGAGGAAGAAATCTCTCACTTTCTTGCCACTCTTACAATCTCTCGAAGAGTTCCTCACAATACTAACCACTCTCTACACTCTAATGGGCACAACAAACAACAAAGACTTAGCGGACACCCTGTGGACACCACCTTTTTTGGCCTCCAAATGTTTCTTTTAAAGTTGTAGAAGAGTTTTCAAGAGTTGCACAAGCGTCCCTTCAAAAATCGTCCACTTTCAATGCATCCGTTGAGAGAACCGACATGCTCGCCGTCGGCGGCCTCGATGGCGCCATCGGCTACCTTCTAGAATATTTATTTCTGGACTCTAGGGAAAAATTCACCGTCGGCGGCGTCGAGCCCGCTGTCGACGCCCAAGATCAAATCTTCATATTTTGGTCTTTTTTGATCCAAATTTGCTCTTTTTTGCATCTTTTTGCTTCAATGACCATAATTCAATATACCTGCAACAAAACATCAAAAATACTTTTCTTTAAAGTGCAATATCATCAAAATATGTGTAAAATATGTATGAAAATCTCTCATATTTTCCTTTGGTCACTCCATCCCTAAGCTTTTGGGACCCCCACGAAGCTTCCACAAGCATCCAATCGAGGCTTCCCCTCTTGGACCAAGGTATTGAAAGTTAATTTTAAACCAACCTTCATTTGATTCTCCATGTGTATATAGTTGATTTAAGGGTCAATTAACCATATGGATATGTTCTTCTAGTTAAGACGAGTATATAGAGACAAAGCACACTTGATTTTGTTATGTATCGAGTGAGATATTGTGGTTTTAAAATGGACAGTTTACGAGTTCAGTCCATCCGGAATGATGACTCGCAACTGTTTGATGGAGTGTGTATTGCACAGACGGTTCAGATCACGCCAGATAGAGCGGGGTTTGAAAAGGTGGAGCTGACGCGGATGGCAGTGCCCTATCCCACGGCGACATGCGTCTCTTCGAAGCGTACAAGGATCTAGTCAGCGCTGACTAGTTTTAGTAGGAAATTAGGGGATTTTTCTTATTTATTTAAATCCTAGAACTTCAAAAATGCATAAACGTAAGTACAAAAATCACAAAAATAAAATAAAAATACTCTATTGCTCAATGAAGTGAGGAGAATAATGTGAAAATATTTTCATGTTTATTTGATGCATATTTTATCTTTAATTCATTAAATTGTGTTTTCCTTTTTTTGATTCTCCATTTACGTAAACATTTCACCATGACCTGATCTTTAAGGCTTTGATCTTACATGTTATGAGGATGTTTTCTCTGATTTTTCCAAGGTTAAAGGAGGTCTCTAAGCATAAATATCTAATTTTCAAATTAATAGTCTCTATTTTAATATAAAAATCATAATAATTAAAATATTCATCAAAAAAATATAAAACTTATTATGGTAGGTTCACTGTGGTTAGAGGAGCCTAGAAAAAATATAAACTTGATTTAAATCATTTAAAATAACCCTAATTGTCACCAACCTTAAAAATGAAGAGAAAATTAATTTGGAGTAATTATAAATGTAAATGACATAAAAATCTTTCTCCACTATAACTTAATGTTAAAGGAACTCCCCATAAAAGTTCCAAGTCAATTGGAGTTAATTTGATTACTAAAATGAATTTTTAAGATAAAATGACATTTTTGATATTAAAATAACTCTAATAATCAAAATACAACTAAAAAAGTACCAAGATTGATTTTAGGAGCTTCTTATGACTAGAGGAACCAAAGAAAAATAAAATTGCATTTAAAATAAGTACATCCTTTTTGGGCCATTTTTGGCCTTTAAATAATTACAAAAAATCATAAAAATCACAAAATTATAAAAACACATCAAAATGTTATCTTTGACTTCCTGGTCATTTCAAACCAATTAAAATAATTTTCCTAATTTTCTAAGTCAATATATTAATTTTGAAGGCTTAAAAAAGAATTTTTCTCTAATTTTTCACTAAAATAATTCTAATAACTAAAATATAAATAAAAAAAATATGGATTTGTTTATTTGGGTTTCCAAGATGTAGATAGATTTAATAAAAATATAAAACTTAATTTTCCATTTAAATATTATTTTATATTTAATTAATACTCAAAACAAACAAATAATTTTAATAATTAAATTAAATTTTTAAAAATCATGAAAATTTTTTCAAGTGGTCTCTTGACTTAGGTAAACCTTCAATAATTTTTTTAAGGACACAAGTTTTATTTTGATTTAGTTATTAAATTTTCATTAAAAAATCCTTATTTTTGCATTAAAATAATTATAAAATTAAATAAATTCAGAAAAATCACATTTTCTCCTCTGACATTTTAATTAATTGATGAGTGAGATAACATAAAAATTTTAGGTCATTTGAGTCTAATTTAATAAATTTTGGGGTATTAAGGCCTTAGGGGCAAAAGTGTAATTTTGGAATTTAAAGCTTAATTAATATTTAGGCCTAATCCATAGGGTAAATGGATAATAAAAGATCTTAAAATAACATGACTTTACATTGAAACATAAAAATGGGTAAGTGGTAGAAACCAACTTCACTTTGAATTTCATAAAGGATAAATTCATAATTTTTCAAATTAATGAAATTTGGAAGAATATTTAAATAAGGGGATACTAAGGTGAGAGGTTTTATTTGGAAGATCATAATTCACTAATTTTGAACCCTAGTTGGTGGTTTTAATATAATTTATTGTTCATGATTGAGAGGACAAATATTCAAAACCATTTAAAAAAAAAATTACAAATCTACCCACTAAATCTTAAGGGTTTAGTAGTGAATTAAGCTTAATCAAAATTTTATCTAATGAGGTTTAGAAAATACCTTATAATTAATTTAAAACTTTTCAAAACACTACAAGCCCATTCTTTAAAATTAAATTAATCAATTAAGTCAAGTTGCCCCCATGGGTCTTTACCCATATAATTCATAAGTGAGATATCAAGTGATAATTACTCCACTTAAAAGATAATTAAAACATCAAGTTCATTAAGCATAAGGGTATTAATTGGATGAACTATATAGCAAATATGATAAAACTAAAATAAACTAAAGATAATTCTGAGGACTATGAAATGTCTAAGGTATTACCCAAAACTTCTTCATGATCCTTTGGAAATCTTGAAGGGCTTGTGAGCTTATTGTGATTTGTTTAATAGAATCATCCATAAAAAATTAAACACAACAAGGTATGATATAGGATTTGGTAGGCTCACTTTAAGTTTGTACTTCCTATTTTTTTCTACAAGCATGTTTTAATTCCTGCAAAATTGTACACATATATGCTTCACAAGTACTAAACATTCAAGTGGAGGAATGAGGAGACTCGCAAGATACGCTTTTATAGTTTACAACGCTTTCCTTTATCGTCCTTCCCAACATTGTACTTTTATGTTTAAGAACTTGCATGCTAAACAACGATGTCACCTTGCATGAAAACTAAAACCTTTAGGATAGCCACAAAACTGAAACCAAAATCAAAACTAAAATCAACCAAGATAAAATTAAACACCACAACATTCAAAATATAAGACAACTCAAAATTTAATCACAAACATCATGAAATAACAATTGCAACTAAATTCAGACGTCTCTATCGGATGATCAAGAATCCCTCGGAGGAGGTAACCTACGGTTGCTAACAAGATTCCCCACTATTTAAATGAAAGTACGAAATTCATTAAGTTGAGTTTAGTGAATTTATTTGGACTAAGTGAATCCAATAGAAAATAGTGGTACTAGAATGAGGGAATCGTAGGATCCTAATTAGTGTTGCTCTAATCAACTTTAACATGCCTCATAATATTTAAATGACCATAATCATAGAAACATCTGATTTGACATTATAACTTGACACATTAGAAAACTTAAACTCGTCACGACAAGGAGCTTGGAGCTAGGACTGTGGGCAGCACAACCATCTTCAACAACAAGAGGAGCTACAATAACATATGCTTCCTTTGAATTAAATAACAAGTCATAGGATTTTGAGGTCTTCTGCCTAGTGCAACATAAATCCTCACCTTGTCTTTAGGCCTTTTGTACAACTCTGATGTACAATATAATTCCTAACTCGTCTTAGAATTCCAAGGTTGTCGTCTATCACGACCTAAATTCTCACATCTTTCAGGCTATGTGTGTGATTGTTTCACACGATTATAAGCCATAATTAATAAAATTGACAGGATAAAATATTTAATAATTCTAATCTCTAAAATTGGAACCAAATCATAGAATGGTTTGGGGAGTCACCAAGATTCTTCTCAGGATCTGTGATATCTCATAGTTCTTTCTCCTTTGAACTCTATAACAAAATGTTCCAAATTTGAGTCATTCTGCTTTCACACATCTTTGTCCGATCTCACTGAAAAGTCCTATACTTTTTACCTCTTCGAAGATACTATTTTTTTATTTTTATTGAGAGTTTTCTTAGGTGACTTCGGTTATCTAAGATGTCATTAACTATAGGGGATTTCCCTTATAGGAAGCATTTTCCGAACCTAGCTTCATATAAACCCTATTTAATTCTTCGTATTAAATATGAAAAATTGTTGGCTTATAAATAAAATAGTTTCGCAGACCAAACGAACGTCATGTATTTCTTAGTTTATTTGATCGAGTCTCTCCCTCGAGTCTTGTGTTTGTCTTTCGGGACAGATACAGGGTTTGAGGTATAGTGCTCTTTCATTTAAACTGTGAAAAATATGAGACCAGTTTGATTTCATATTTTTCTAAACATATATATGACTCCGATTCCGCCGGCCGACAGCTTCTAACTGGCATTCCACGCCCAAAATAGTGCCAACAGTAAGGATCCAAGCACTGAATTTATTCTTAAATTTATTAATTTCCTATAAATGGTATCAACTCTTGAAGCTAGATAATGGATAGTCAAAATATTTCACTCCTGCACATTTATTTCCTTCTTAGGGAAACTCTTTATGTTGACCATTGAAAACTATTCGTTTCTATTTTCTCAATTAATGAGCATGCTTTCTTAAATGATTTTAATATAGGGGATCCTTAGCTACGACGTCTATGGTAGATAAAGGTTCAATGAACCCATTACAAAAGGTTTGAAATATAAGCAACTAGGTAGAGCATGGTGTGGGTATTTCCTGAACATTTTCTTGTATCTCTCCCATGCTTCCTAAATGCACTCACTAAGTACGTGAAGAAAGTGATGTCATTCCCTATGTTTGTTATTGATGGAGAAAAAAATTTTTACATAAATTTTTGAGCCATGCCATTCTAAGTAATTATCAAACTTCGTTCTAGGGAGTTCCACCACATATTAGCTTTATCTCTTGATGAGAAAGAGAATAATCAAATTCTAATGACATCGTTGGAAACTCCATTATACCTAAACATGACACTGTTTTAAGAAGCTAGCCAAGTAAGAGTTTGGGTCATCAATAGGTAATCCTTCAAATTAGTTATACTGAACCATTTGGATGGTCCCAAGCTTTAGTTCAAATGTATTGACTTCCATGGCAAGTTGATTAGAGCTCATATAAATTCTCTCGATCAATGAGTTGGCATACTCACAATGATATTTAAGATGGTTTTCTTGAGGGTTTTTCATTTCTAATTGTTTATTTTTTTAGTATTTGGGTATTTCAAATTATTTTGATGATTTTTTTTTAATTTCAGGGTCAATGACATTAATTCACTAAATCTATTTCTACACTTGTAAGTGTGGATTTTCAACCAGATGCCCTAATTTTAAAAAAATACAATAACAAGTCAAAACACCTAGCAAAAATGGCATGCAACAAAAAAAATAAAGAGATGCAATAATTTTTTTTCTGGATTTTTCAAAACGAAACAATAAAATAGAAAAAAGAAACAAAAACACAATAAAATAGAAACTAAAAAAAATACAAAATTTCTAACCTAAACACTAAGCATTTAAATTAATTCTCTCCTAAATTTTAAAAAAAGTGACTTTATTTCCCGAGCAACGACACCATAAAATTTTCGCCTTAAAGTGTTGTAGAGCAGTCAACTTTCAGACATGTATACATGTCTCTCAAGAAATTTAAATAATTAGTGTACATGTGTCAGACGCAAAAGGAATCTAATTATTTTTTCTAACAACTGAAGTTCTAGTTTACCAAATCACTATAGAAAATTGAAGTGTTTTAAATTTGTAGAAAGTGAAAAGTTTGAAAAATAATGAATGGTAAAAAATAGAACTAGATTTTAGAGAATTTCAGTGGTAATGAAAGTTGTACTCTTATGAATCAAATAGTGTGAATCCCATGTTGTTCTTGACAACCATGGACAAGTCGCCATTAGCCTATGTATATGTCATAAGAAGTTTTGGAAACCCTTATTATAGTAAGGGGGCTTAACCAGGCAGATTTTTGAAGAATCCTTAGTCCGCTATCTATATTGTTATCTCATATTGGCAATATTTCTATTCCTCAAAGTTACTATGAGGTAACCTACTTGTTCTTCTAGTCAGTGGTTAGAACTCTTGGATCATAAGGGGTTTTAGATTGGATTTCCTACATGAAGCGACACCCCATGAACCAATGCTCTACACAAGTGTTTCGTTTTCTCACTTTGGTGGAGTGGGTGTGCTACCACCACTGGATGGTAGTTCAATCACACTGCTTTTGGCGCATGTACTATGGCTAATCGCTCCAATGTTCTATCAGATAGAGAGGGTGGCACAGTCACAACACTCCTTGTTATTGTTGTGTCGCTCGTCCCTTAGCCACTTTTCATTTTTTAGCTCCCTAAATGCACTCGACACCTATATCTCATAGAGCATAATAAAAATATCTTTCATAAGTGTAAAATCATCATAATCATGCACTAAAATATAGAGTTAATAATGAAAAACATTATATTTTTGTTCCGCATCAATAGGCAAAAAGTTTCTTTATGCATAATACATTTAAAACACTTGTCAATATCATTTTCAATGTTAAATAAGAATATTCAATTTTACATTAGCAAAAAATTTGAAAAACTTATCTTATAAGAAAATGATTTGTGTTATCAGATGAATGTCATAACCCTTTTTTAAGAGTTGCCTTAGACTCAATATATTACTTTTTACATTTGCAAAAGATAAACAACAATGATGAGTTGATGTTTTCCATTCTACAAGGGGATGAGAGAAATAAATTTATCTTTCACTTCTATCTTTATGTTGTCACCGAAAGTCGTCTTTATTTCCCCAACATATGATATCTTGCACCGGTGTTGAGGAACATTGTTCCACCTCTACACCTTCTCTTAAGAAAAAATCTGGTAAACTCTGATACCATCTTTTGTTGAAATAGATAACTTTTAGGACTAGATGAATGTTGAGATGAAAAAAGAACAACTTAATTTGATGAAAAAAAAAAACAATTTTATTTCACATCTATTTATACCATTGACAACTCCATTAGAATTAAGCCAACACATATCAATTTTATGGCAACTACCGACTCTCTAGAATACTCTTATATATTCTATCACAAAGTTCATTATTTACTTATTCTACATATTTCTAAATATTCTCTTAAAATATGCATCTAGATTCCACATACAGGCCAAATCAAATTTAATTTTCAACATTCTCAAACCAAAAATTCATCACACAGGAAACCCAATCATATAAAAGATAAATCAACTAAAATAGAATGCTTTCGTCACCCTGAAAAGAGAGAAAAAAATAAACCCGCAATCGTTAGATTTATTATCAGTACATCAAAGTTTTCAATATAGATATTTATTCATGGGAAAGTTTTCAATATAGATATTTATTCATGAGATGTTGTCTGGCTACACCTGCATGGATGGAACACAGGCACATTTGTATGTTATGTCTTAGCAATGGCTATAAGACCTGCTTATATAATTCAAAGATTTTTCGCAGAGGTCCAAAACCGGTTGCTGTAGATCACTAAGTTGCGGTCTCGTTGCAGGAGGAGAATATATTTTCCAGGTGTTCCGCTAGTTTTACTTTCCCATACGAGCTTTCCGTTCTCATTTTCAATGACGAGATTGCCATCAGTCTTCAACGTGAGCTCACATTTAGTACCTTGGTCGTTGGTATGGGTATACCAAATGGGTTTCTTCGGGTTTAGTTCGTAGAGAACCAGGTTGCAGTCTACTTGCATTTCTAAACTGTAATTTATGTCCGAAATATTTTCGCCGGTTTTGAGTTTTTCACCGGATAAAAGGTGGTTCTCGGCTGCGCTACCTGTTGCAAGAAAGCCGACGGCGAAGACCACCAAGGCCATGAGGAGGAAGGAGCGGAAAGCCATCAGAATGGCGTCCAGGGATCGATATTCCTTACAAGTGGTCGAGGTAAAAGTTGCATTTGCTGCTTGCTACTTCGGGCTGATTTATAGCTACAGATGTTGAGGGTTGCCGGCTTATATTCATCGTGGAAAGAACCTGCGGTTAAATTATGATCCAATTTGACTTGTTAATTAATTTGTGCTTACTTTGTCTGCCGCTCTATAAATTTAAATTTTTTTATTGGCAATTGGTGCTCAGATCCAGGAAAAAGAATATGTACGCTACATTTGGAGCCTATATTAATAAGGATTCAAACACCTATAAAGTACAATGCATTGAGAGTGACATTGCAATGGAAGTATAATTTGAAATAGAAACAGCCAAGCAAAAGGTTTTGTTATGAGCTGAATATTGCAGGAAAACTTCTTGGTTCGGCAATTAATTTAAATGCTGATAAAACTTATTGTCGCCTAGTAAGTTTTTGATTTAATTGTTCCATAGTCTACATTCAATATTAGTATATCACCTAAATAAAAACCATGACATAAAAGAACTTTGAATTTTCAAATTGAACCTTCTCGGATCATTTTAATGATA
>NEWO01000976.1:8928-24747 GCA_003013225.1 Phalaenopsis aphrodite
TATTCAAAAGAAGTTCATAACCAAAGAAATGCAGAGACTTCATGATAGGACTTTAAAGAAGAAGTGACTGATAAAAGAAAGTTGATTCATTATGCCTACAGGGAAGATCGAGGAAATATTGTGCAGAGGCGTTGGGAAGTGTTTTGCTAGATCACTATCGCTGTTGTGATCTCTATTGTGAAGGAGTTCTATGCAAATATTCATGGATTAAATCATGGATTGGTTTATGTTTGAAGTATGTATGTACCTTTCACTCCTTCTAGAATAAACAAGTTGTTCTTGATGGATGGTGTACCAATTTGTGAATTTGCTAGCCTTACTCCGACTAAATTTAATTTCACTAAGATCTTCAGATTCCTAATGGACAATGATGAAAGTTGTAAACTTAGAAGCAATTATAAGGTTAGTTTTCCCACTGCAAGATTAAATTCATCATCTATTCCTTGACACTTCTTCATTTCTGCCAAACTACCTCATATCACGAACATCAAGGAAGTAACGAAAGAAAGTGTAATCTATTATTATTAGAGCTGCACTCAATGGATCTATGACTAGGCTTAGACACCTTGCAAATATTTTCTCACTTCGTAGTCAAGCCCAGGTCTCTTATGAAAGTTGGGAAAAGATACTTCTTCCCTAGAAGCCCATGGACTATTCTATCTTGAGGAGTGACAACATAGACCTTTAAGTGGTGAATGGAGGAAGTTCAAATATTGATCAATCTTTATGTCCTTCCACATCATCAGCATCATGAAGTGCATATAGTTTGGCAAGTATCTTGGAGGAAATGGTGAATATAAAGAAGGAGATATCAGTGATTCATAACAGGATCAATAATATCACTGATCAATTCAATCATTCGGATTGCCCAATGAAACAACAGTTGGATCATACTGTCGTAGTCCATGATGCACAGGTTCATATGTACAAGAAGATTTGCTGGATCAATGAAGATTCTGAGGACTTCTAGAAATATCCCTTCTATAATTTGTATGAACATTTATCTCTTGGAGAAATTAAAGACGTATATAGTGAGGTTGATGAAAATTTGTAGTGAATTTTTAGTAGTAGCCTCTATACGTGCTTGTTGTTGTGATGTGTGCTTGAAAATGTTTGGTTTTATTGAGCATTATCTCTATGGTGTGCTTGTAGGTGAATCTATAGAAAATTAAATCATGCCACTAGAAATGATCACTTTCTTTTACTTTTTCTGGACCAAATGTTCGATAAACTAGCTAAGCATAAATATTTTTGCTTTTTAGAAGGATATACTTGTTATCATCAAATTCCTATTGCTTCTGGGAATCAAGAAAATACAATATTTACTAGTCCTTATGGTATATTTGCTTTTAGACAAATGTCCTTTTGTTTATGCAATGCACCCTACAACATTTCAAAGATGTATGATGTCTATTATTTTTTATATAATAGAAAACGAAATACTAGTTTCTATGGATTACTTTTCAGTGTTTAGAACTTCATTTGAATCATGTTTATATCATTTAAAAAAAGTTTTAGAATAGTATAAAAAGTAAATTTAGTATTAAAATGAGAGAAATGTCAATTTACGGTTGCAGGAGGAATTGTACTTAGACATAAAATTTCTAAGAAATGATATGAAAGTAGATCTAACAAAAAATCAAGTTATAGCTAAACTACCTCCTCCTACTACAGTGAGAGGGATTAGAAATTTTTTAGGAAGTGCTAATTTTTACAGGCAATATATTTGATTTTTTTAAAACTACGAAGCCCCTATGCCAATTATTAGAAAAATATGAAAAATTTCATTTCAACCAAAAATGAATTAATGCCTTTGAATTATGAAAAGAAAAATTAATCATCACTCCTATAATAGTTTCACCTAGTTAGGAGAATCCATTTGAGCCTATGTATGATGCTAGTAATTATGCAATTGGGGTTGTATTAAGGCAAAGTTATGAAAATTTTTTTAAAATTATATAATACGCAAGTAGAACTCTGAATGAAGCTCAAATAAAATATATCGCTACTGAGAAAGTGTTATTGGAAATTATCTATGCTTTTGATAAGTTGAGATCATATCTCTTTGAAGCTAAATGTATTGTGTTTACTAGTCACTCTGCTATAAGCTATTTAATATAAAAGAAGGACGCAAAACTAAGAATAATTAGATGGATCCTACTGATGCAAAAATTTGATTTTTTAGTAGTAGATAGGAAGGGATCTGATAATAAAATACCGGATAATTTATCTTTGTTGGAATAGGAAAAATCAATTAATTATGAAAGTGAAATTAATGAAAATTTTCCTCATGAACATCTATGCACTATTAGTGAATGACATGTGCATTGGTATGCGAACATAATGAGTTATATTGCTAGGGATGGTTTACTGTATGGATCGATAATGCAACAACATAAAAAAAATTTTCAAGATGCAAAATTTAACGATTTGTACCATATGAAGAAACTGAAAAAATTATTCAAAAATTTCATAATTATGAATTTGGGGGACATTTTGGAATTGGTAGAACCACATATACAATTGAAGGACATTTTGGAAAGGGTCGAATGACATATAAAATTTTACAATCTAGATTTTAATTGGACTACTCTATAAAGGGATGTTAATACGTATATAAAAACATGTGATCGATCTGAGTGAGTAGAAAATATTTTAAAAAGGAATGAAATACCCCAAAGTCTTACATTAGAAGTTGAAAATTTTTACCTTTGGGGACTAGATTTTACGAGACCATATGTACCCTTATCTAAAAATTTATATATATAAATTGCAGTAGAACATGTTTCCAAATGGATTGAATTAGATGCTTTACCTTAATGTGATGCTCAGAGTGCTTCAAATTTTTTAATGAAAATATTTTTACAAGATATGAAATGCTTAAAGTAATCATTACAGATAAGGGATCTCATTTCAGGGAAAAAATTGAAAAAATTATTGGAAAATATGATATAGAGCATAGGATCTCCACTGCTTATTATCCTTAAACTAGTGGCATAGTAGAATCATCTAACTATGAAATTAAAAGAATCTTGGAAAGCCTATAAATCTAGTCAAAATTGAATGGTCTGCTAGATTAGATATTGCATTATGGGCTTACATAATAGCTTATAAAACTCTTATACGAATCCATATAGACTTATTTTTGGAAAAACTTTTCACTTACCAATAAAATTGGACCATAAAGCTTAAAAGATGCTAGTGAGAAAAGATTATTGCAAGAGAATGAGCTAGATGAAATCAGAAAGAAATCTTATGAAAATTCTAAGATTTATAATGAAAAAATGAAAAATTGACATGATCAAAAGATAATAAGGAAGGAATTTGACTATGGACAAGAATTTTTGTTGTATAACATAAGATTGAACTTATTTCCTAAAAACATAAGTCTAGGGGGTTAGGGCAATGTACTGTTAAAAATTTCTACCCATATGGAGTTGTGGATATTGAAGATCCAAAACAAGAAAAATATTTATAATTAATGGGCATAGGTTAAAACCTATTTTGATGTACACAAACTAATTTTTAAATAGGTTTTAATGTTGGGGCACCAAAAGTAAAAAAAGGAACATCGAGCTAACAACATTAAAGCAAGAGCTTTGTTGGAGGCAACCCATAATTATATGTGTAATTGTTTTATGTTTGTTTTTACGTATTATAAGCTATTGCAATTAAAATCTATGTACTTTGGAGACTAATATGTGAAATAAATTGCAAAAAAAATGTTTTAATTATTCAATCTTATGAAAGGTAAGAGAGTTATAGTGGACCTTAGCCGAAACGGTGCAAAAAAGTGCACTAGCGTAAAAGTGCATGTTTCACTGAGCACTGGTGGTTATGCACCAAAATTTGCCGTCTAGGAGATGTAGTTGGAAAAACCATTCCAAAACCTTCTTTTTATGTTTTTTTGCAAAATTTTCTCTATATAACTCCTAACACTTACCATTTAGAGTTAAATTAAATTGGTATAGAGGGAAAGGATTCAGTAATCTTGTTTTTATGGCCTCCAACCCCAAGTAAACTTCCAAATATTGGATTTTCAACAAGAGAAAGTTCATTTGTTTTGATGCCCAGAGGTTTCTTGGCAAGGTACTTATGAAGAAAAGGTTAATTAGGGATAGAGGTTTTGTGAATTGAGGATTCAATACTCTTGGTACTACTGTGGAAGAAATATTTGTGCAAAGGTGATGGGATGACTACTTTTCAAAACTACGACTGTAGTAATTTATTTTGTGATGAAATTTTATGCAAATCTTCACAGGATAAATCAAGGAGTTGTCTTTGTTCAAGGCAGGTGGGTACCTCTTACACCTTCAAGAATTATTGGCTTGTTCTTGATCGAGGTCGTTCAAATTTGTCATTATACCAACTTTGACCCTGTAATAGGCAATATGAATGAAGTTTCTAGAATCTTGACAGTAGAAGATGGAACATTGGAAATAAGAGATAACAAAGGTTTTCCTTCTTCATTTTTAAATTCTATATAAAAAAACTTTGTGTATCTTTATTTCTACAAAATTGCTCCCTAATACAAAAATCAGTAAAAGATGAAAGAAAGTGCTATATTGAACTATTGAATTGAAACTGGAGGACCTATTAATGTGGGTGTTATAATAGTTAAATCTACTCTTCTTTTGATTTTTAAGAGGTCTAATCTTTGTCTTGGACATCCATCCACAATATCTTCGTTTTTTAGACAATCAAAAGTTTTATATGAAAATTGGAAAAAATTGCTTCTTCCTTAGAATACCGTGGACCCAAAATTAAGGTGTGATTACTTTAAAAATGGATAAGTGGATGACAGAAATGTTTATATGGATCAATCATCTTATAATTCATCACCTATATGACCAGGATTTACTGATAGTTCATTTGCCATTTTGAAGAAGATTAAGAAGTTGAAGAATGAGATGATTAATATTTTGAATATGATTATCAGTATTTTTGATCAATTTGATCAGCTGGATTTAAAAATTAAAAAGAAATTTGATCGCCCTAAAATTTTGGAAGAGGCTACTATGTGAATTATAAGAAAAATGTTTGGATCAAAGAAGAATCGACTGATGAATATCTTCACTGTCCTATCATTAACTTATTTATGCATCTCCAATCCATGGAAGATCTTAGATAAGATGATATTACTGAAGAAGAGGATGTGTAGCAACTCTGATGTTTGAAATTCTGGTTTATAAGAGCTTATGTGTTCTTAGTTATGTTTGATCTCATTAGTTTTTGATATCAAACTTATTATATTTGCTATTAGTATTCAATGTTTAGTTTTTTAGCGCTAGGTGTTGTTTGTGTGATGTCAACGTTGAGTTTATGTTGTGATTTCAAAAGACTTGTTTGAAACAGTTTGGATTTATAAATGAAAATGTGAAGTTGTTTGTTATTTATGAAAATTCAATGTAAGTAAATTACTTAAATATGAAGAGTGAGTTTAAACTAATTAGAAGATGGAGTGCTTTGGAGTACAATGATTTTCACAAAAAATAAAAAAAGTGAAAATTTAAGTGTTGGCACCTTGGCGCTAAAACTGGCGCCTGTGCGCAAAATCAGCCGAGTCATTAAAATCACAAAAATGAACAGTGCCAGCAATTTTTCTGCTTTGGATTGTCCTTTACTTTGCGACTAAGGGTGAATAACATTCTAAGTATTCCAAATACTCAGATTTAAAGTGATTTTGGGGCTAGAAATTCTTAGATTTCATAATCTCTTGGTAAGAGCTTTTTTTTTTATCCTAGAAATTTTTTATTTTCACCTTGAATTTCTCCAACATTATGTGAACAATAGATGGTGTGAAGTTTCTTAGCAATTTTTTTAATTTTAGGATTTTACTTTATCTTTATAGAAAATTTATGTGCAATATTTTGAATTTTGAGAACTCATTTGGCACCTAAAATGAGGAAGATGAGGAGAAAGGAGGCTTGTGACAAGAGAAAATATATAAACATCAAGGCACATCATCATTATAATACTCAACTCATGACAAGGAAACTGATTTAGGAATGTGCATTTTACAATCTCGGAGGTCCTATTGAGGGATTAATTGTGGCAAGAAATTGGGAAACCTTTTTCTTTTTCACGTCTGTAAAAGTTGTCTCGATCGTCCAGAAAATTAATGCAAACCTACTAAAAGCTACGAATGATCATGTATTTGTTCGAAGAAGAATGTTGAATTTACCCTTGAAATGATAAATGCATTTTATTGGTGGAGGGATGAAATTCATTATGAATATATGACATTGATACCTTTGATTCTGCACTGGATGAAGTTATAGCTTATCTGACTGATGGAAGAGGAGTACGTAAAATGAAGAATGATCATAAGATAAAATTATCTACTTCTATGTTAAATTCTCAATCTAAGGCTATGCATTATTTTATTTCTGCTCCACTACTTTCAACAAATCACATGAGCAAAGTCATTAAGGAGAGAGATACTTTAAATTTCTATATTCAATAAATGAAGAGAATAAACTTGGTGCTCTTATATATTGGAATACTCATAGTTCTTTGACAGGTGGGAATATTGAAGGTTTAGGATAGCTAGCCGTAATTTTTATTTTATGTGATCAGTATGAATTGGGGTATGATAGATTTGAAGAATTAATACAACCTCTTAAACTTATCAGTAAACCCAATGTTCATACATATGAGTTGCTTGCTAGATAAAAAACTGGAAGTAGAGATAGTGAAATACCTTCTGTTCCAGCTTCTAGACCTCTACATCCCGCACTACTACTTATAGAATGTAATGGAGCAGGAACTTAATCAACAGGGTTATACTTTGACTCTCAGAAGTCAAATGAGAACTATGGAAGCTCCAAATTATTGTAATGATGAATACAGGCGAAGGAAAGTGGATTATGAGATTGCTTATAATAAGGTTATGACAAAGTGTTTGTGGGGCGATCATAATGTAGAATTCTCTACTTGCCCCTGCTTTACACCCTATGTGTCTTAAGTAGAATTTGAAGAAGAAGATGTAGATGATCAATAGTTTACTTTCCTGCTTGTTTCTGTAGTTTGATTTTATTTTCATGTAATTGTTAGTTATTGAACTCTATTTTCATATGATGTGTATTGTAAACTGATATTGAACTGTTTATGTTTAGATGTAGGTTGTTTGTTTTTACTTCAATATTGTTGGTTTTTTCACTTTATTGCATTTTTTTAGAACTTTCCTTTACTTAGCAAATCTTTTTTATATATCATGTTTTACATAATGCTTTATACCCTGTTTTTTTTAAATGGTACACGTAAAGTTTAAAGTTCAAAGCCCTCTACAGTTTAGTTTTATTTAAAAGCATTTAATGTTTTCTTTCTACCTTCATATTTATATTAAATGTTTTACCTATTAAAAATTTAAGTTTGGGGGGAAACAAAAAATAAATAAAAAGAAACTAAACTTTATTTTTCCTCAATAATCTATATTTTTAAAATTATTTTTAACATAAATTTTTCTATCAGAGGTCAACTTGAGGATAATTATGTTTTTGATTTTATTAATATGATTGTAGACATAAGTGAAAATCTTTATTATTGACGGTTAGTTCTAAAAGCTAAGATATTTAGTATAAGAGTGTAAGGTAATGTGTGTACTATTTAAAGTAAAGGAAATTGTATTTTAAAATTATTAAGATATTCTTGGAGTTATATAAAAAGAAAGGATTGAGATGTTATGAAAAATTTTTATTAAAGCTATTATGCATTTATAAGACATGTATGAAGTTTTTAACTTTAAGAAGAAGATAGTGAAGCTCGAAATCATTAAAGTCTATCCAGATATAGTAAATTTCACATGAAAAAGAAGATAAAAAAAGGATTGATAAAGATCCAAAAAGTAAAAAAATAAAGAAAAGAAAAGAAGAAGAAGTAAAGAGAAAATGAAAAGCAAAAAGAATATATGTGAGGAGAGGAGATGCCTCATCAAAAAGTAGTTTCACTTGAATCAACTTAAGGAAAGAGGACACATTTCTAAACTTATATTAAAGTATTAGCATCTTTACTAATGAAATTCTAATGAAATTCTTTTTTATATAGTTTATTTAAGCATCCTTAGTGTGACAAATTACATTTATTCTTGAAATAAATAGGAAACCAAAACTCTTAGACTTAAGTACTATGTATTCTAATATTTTTGGTTTTAAATTAAGTTATTAAAACTTTTTTCTAAAGTATTACTATTGTCTTTATAAAAAAAACTATAGAAGTTTTTAAGTGATGCTCACTACCTTAAGACATACTATTTATGTACTAAAAAAGTTACTTATGTACAAGTAACACTTGAGGGATTTTGATACACCAAAAAAATATTCAATTATATATATATATTTAAGACTAAAATTTGGTGATATTGCACTTTAAAAAATATATTTTCAAGTTTTATTGTTGGTATACTAAGTCTAAGCATTTGGAGTATAAATGATGCAAAAAAAAAATCGGAGTAAAAAGTTTCATTTTCAAAAAATTGAACAGGTCCCTAAGTTGCAAAATTAGCGCCTACACACCATAATACAGAGAAGATAGTGCCTAGGTGCCAAATTTTGGCGCCTAGTTGCTAGAGATAGTTATTTTTACAAATGCATTGAACTTAGACTAATTTTGAAGAGGTGCATATGGAGACTCTTAAGAAATTCATCCCTACATTATAAAAGAGAGTTTTTATTTCAAGAAAAGTTGTGTGTGTGAGTGAGGCGCGAGTTACCAATTGTGTGAGAGTGTGGTAAGTGTTTATAAGAGTTGGAAGAGGAGAGGGAAAGTGAGATATTTCTTCTCCCTTACATTTCTAAGCGAGATTTGAGTGTTATTGTAAAGAGAAAAAAGAGAGTTAAAGGGACTTCAAGGTATTTTCTTGGGGAAGAGATTGAGTTAAGTTGTTTCACTTTTCTTTCTTATTTTTTAAACTTTTTTTAAATATAAAATCTATGCTTTGTTGTGTATTTCTCATGAATTCTTAGTATATTTCTTTGTACTTCTCCCTACAAATAGAAATAGTCATGTGAAGAATCAAGATTGTTTTGTAATATTTTAATTTAATAATTGTGATGATTAAAACTTTGAACTTCATTTATTTTTTTATCTAGCCAATTGAATTATTAAAATTTATTGTGAAACATACGATCCGAGAGGGTTGTGCTTTCAATAACAATGTAATAATATCATTCAATTTCATGGATCAGAGGGTAGCCCATGGGGTTGAGTGCAAATAAATAGTAAAATATTCATTGAAAGAAGTAGAATTGGAGATTTTAAGGTGAAAGACTAACGCCCTCAATTTGTTCTAGCCTTTTGGAAACTAAAGCTATCTGTTAGATTTCATCAAGGGGAACATGGGAACTATAGTGAGAGCCAACATCTTCTCAGTGTAACCGTGGATTTAGGGACTAATCAGTTGATTAGCCAATATTCTTTACCGCTTGTAAAAATGATAAAGTATATAATTGCTCTTATTTGGCACAATACAATTTTCTTTAATTTGATAATTTACTGACTATAATCTCGGCGTAAGGGGAAGGATGCTTTCTTAAATTTGAACTCATCGTCACTATACCTAGTTTAGTTTTAGTAAATTTAACTTTGAAGTTTAGAGATTAGTGTAGAAAATGTAGTTTCTTTAGTGAAATTAAATTTTTTTTTGACATGTTTTCTTACTTAAGTTTCTATAGTTTAAATATATTTCTTTTGCGTGGTTTTCCTAACAAATTTTTACCTCCCTGTGGGATCGATAATTAGGACTCTATTAGAGCCTTTTATTACTTGAGCAATACTTATACTTGCACTTGAAACCTAGTGAAGATTTAAATTTGAAAGTATACCTTAATTAACCAGGAATGGTAACTTTAAATATTTTAAAGGAGAAAACTTATTATACAAAAGTAAAATTTATTGTTACTAATCTATATATTTTTTAGTATAGATGCCTTGTGTGTTGTGTTGTTGAAAACCATTTATAACACATAAAAGCTTGCATCAAATAAGCCATCATGAAAAAAACACAAAGACTTATTTAACGCATTAAGACACCTAAATCCCTTAATTTTGATAAATTTAGGATAAGGTAAGGTGGAGGAAACATGGCTCTTTACATGGCATCCTTCTCATCTCCTTGGACGGGTGTGAGAGGGTCAAAGAAGCTCACTTCTGAGCTCCTCATCGACCTTGCCATATCTTCAATGAGAATTCAAGCCTAATCTTGTCACCCTCTTCACCATGCTTGGACTCATGATGAGCACATCATGGGGAATTGAAGGGCTTGACTGTACAAAACCAAATTTCTATCAATTGAGCTCTTGTGACCTCTTTGAGCCATCGCTCATTTTCAGCAATCCATCCAAAGCTTGTTCATCACCTCCAATGGCTATTTAAAGCCATACCAAAGATCTTTACACAAGAGAATAACTCCACATACAGCCCCTAAATTTTTTTAACTCAACAAAAAGTTTACTTCCTATACCATAACAATTAAACTTCGTTGCTTATCAGTGATCAACATAGGAAGCATGAGATTTTAATTTAATTTCATTAATATATATATATATATATATATATATATATATATATATATATATATATATATATATATATATATATATATATATGGATAACAGGATGCTGACGGCTGGGGATGTTGCTCTGCTAGGGTTTCTGGCAGGATGATGGTGTGTATGTCATTTAATTAAATGGTGGTGGTAGAGTTCTTTACTGTTTCTGTTTCTTTGTGGGCTGTTGCTTCATTCCCTACTAACTTTAGTGGCACTGTTCCATTGGTTTCTTCTACTTTTGTCTCTTTACTGGTTTTTTGATGCTTCATCCCTTGCTGCACTCCCTTTCGGGAGGAACACTCCACTGGTCTATTTTGTTGTCTCCTTGGTTTCAGAAGTGACAGGCTTATTTGGGAGAAAACTCTTTTAGGTTTCTCTGTTTTCTTCTGGATAGTATTTTACTGTTTAGTTAAATCATAACCTAATTGTTTTGGAAGGGTGATGGCCTCTTCCATTGATACTCGGATTAACTCCCAATGGAAAAAAGCAACTTATGCTGGAGTGGTGGGGAAATCCACTAACTCTTTACAAGACTATGATCTTCTTGTATTCCCACAGGAATTCCATGATACTGCTGCTGGAAAAGGAAGTAGTCCTTGTATTCACCCTCTTGGATCTAAAGAGGGTGAAACAGCTGTGTACTTCACTACCAAGGAAATTGATGCTTTAAGAGAAGAGGTTAAGTTCACTCTATTGGGCAAATTTCAGCTAGGATATCAAAAAATGGAGCTAGTTAGAAGTTTTTTTTAATCTCTAAAGTTTATAGGCAATTGGAAAATTGGGCTTTTGGATGGGAGACACCTTCTAATCCAATTGGTAGCTGAGGAAGATTATGCAAGATTGTTTGCCAAACAATCTGTTAACATTGCTGGATCAGTTATGAAGATCATCAAATGGACACCATGTTTTGATCTTAGTAAAGAACCTCCTGTAGTCCCCATCTGGTTTAAGTTACCTGGCTTACCACTACCCTATTTTAAGCTCAATGCTCTATTTAATATTGGTAGAGCACTGGGAACACCTCTGAGAGTAGATGCTCCTAGTTATAATAAGGCTAGACCTGGCCTTGCCAGAATACAAGTTGAAAGAGATATCACAATCCCTGAACTAATGAGAATCTGGATTGGTTCTGATGTTGAAGGGTTCTGGCGAGACATATTAGCTGAACAGAAGCCTTAGTATTGTCCACATTGCAAGATGTTTGGCCATACAATAGATAAATGTTACATATTACATCCCCCAAACAGGAAGATGGCAGGAATAAACCACATAGCTACTGAAAAAATTGTGGCTAATGATGCAAGGGGCACTGCTGAAGAAATTATGTTAGAAAAGAGACAGGAAACAAATCCAAGGCTAGAAGAATCACCCCCAAGGACTAATGAGGATCCACCAGATGCTGATCTTCTTGATGAGCTATCTGAACCCAACAACCAAGTTGATATTCCACTATACAGACCAATCAGAAAGGAAAATACTGAAATCACAATTGTCACACCCACATCCCCCTTGCATGCTGAGAAGGGAAAGCAAATCATCACAGAGATACTTGATAAAGCCCCAAAGGAACTAAGCATTAATGAACTGAAACAAACCTTTGAGGAGGATTGGCAAATTAAAACAGCAAGGAAAAGGAGAAATCCAGTGACAAAAGTGAAAAAATTACAAGCAGGAATACAATCTATGAAGGCTGATAGAACTAGGAATGGGTCTCCACTCCTTAGAGAAAGAAGCAGATCTAGATCCCAACCCTCCCCCATCCTCCACTCCATGATTAATCTACTTTGCTGGAATATAAGGGGGTTGACTAACCCTCTGTCCCTTAGAAGAGTTTTATACCTGAATAATAAATATAAACTATGGTGCATTGTTATTCTTGAACCCATGGTTCACAAGAATCCTCAAAACCTGATTAAAAAATTTGCTGGCTTTACTCATTTTGGGAACACTAATAATAAAATTTGGATTTTTTGCAGAAGAGAAACAAATTTTGATATTCTTATTGATCATCCACAATTTGTCCACCTCTCATTCAATATGAATGGACATAAAGATGAAGCTACCTTTACCTATGCTGGATGTACAAAGGATGGTATAAAAGAACTGTGGAATAGGTTGATTCATATCAGCCAACAGGTGAACTCCCCAAGGTTTGTGGGGGGTGATTTCAATTGTATTATTTCTACCACTGAAAAATCTGGAGGTAGAACTCCAAACCTTGTCAAGATGAATACCTTCAGAGACAATATCCACAGGGCTGGTCTCTTTGATCCGGGTTTTAATGGACCTAATTTCACTTGGAAAAGGGGATCTATTTCAGAGAGGCTTGATAGAATGCTGGTTAATGATGCATGGTTCAATCACTTCCTCCTCACCTTTGTCACTCACCTTAGCCTTGCTGGCTCAGATCATAGACCTATTCTTATAAGCATCACCTCAACTGATAACTATAGCTCCCCCCTCCCCTTTAGATATCTCAACATGTGGGTTGCACATCCTTCTTATAGTAACTACATTGCTGACCTATGGAAAGGGGTCTCTCACCCTGACCCCTTAGTCAAGCTAAGCTTACTGCAAATTAAGATTGCTAAAGCCCTCAGAGGTTGGAGCTGGAACACTTTTGTAAATGTTCATGCCACAGTCTAGAAGGCTGAAGATGAATTCAAAGCTTTGGAGAATGGGGGACAGCTTGGTATTGAGGAGGAGAAAAAGCTGTTGATTGCTCAGAACAACCTCCTCAATGCCATTGATTACCAGGAAAAATTTCTTAAACAGAAGGCATCCATGAATATCTTCTCTGATGGGGATAGAAACACTAGATTCTTTCATGCCTATATCAAATATAAAAGAAAATGCAATACCATCCATGCTATACAAAATGCCAATGGACAGTGGTTACATAACAAAAATGATATAGAAAATGATGCTATATGTTATTACAAAGATTTACTCAACCAGGAACATAACTTTAGACCCCACATTGAGAAGGCACACTTCATAGCAGAACTGAATTACATTGCTGGTCTTAAGCTTGCTGACATCCCCACTGAAAAGGAAATATGGAATGCAATACTGCTGAATTCTACAAGAAGTCCTGAGAAATTATTAAGACTGATGTTATTGCTGCTACTACAAGCTTCTTCCAAGGCAACAATCTTCCAAAGTACTTTTGCTCCTCCACCACTGTCTTGATCCCTAAATGTGAAATACAGAAAAAATGGAATCATTTCAGACCCATATGCTTGACCACTGTCATTAGCAAAACCATCAGTAAAATCATTGTGAACAGGCTACAACCTCACTTGGATTCTATCATTAAACCCAATCAAACTGCCTTTGTGAAAGGAAGGTCCATCATTGATAATACTCTTCTGGCCCAAGAACTTCTACAGGATTTGAATAAAGCTTGTAGAGGGGGTAATATGATTTATAATCTGGACTTAAGGAAAGCTTATGATACCATAAGTTAGGATTTCATTTTGGAGGTTCTAAGTGTTAGAGGATTTAACATTGGTTTCTGTCACCTAATCAAGAGGTGGCTGCACAATAATGAACCTTCCATCCTGATAAATGGGCAAGGGAGGGGCTCTTCACTGCTAGAAGAGGACTAAAGCTAGGGGATCGACTATCACCCACCATCTTTATACTTGCAATTGATTATTTGTCCAGAATACTTGATGAAGCCTTGCTGAATCATAGTCAAAAAAGATACCATCATAGATCCAATATTACTATTACTCATTTACTCTAAACTGATGAAATTATGGTATTCTCCAGAGCCAACAAAAATGCTATAAAAAAACTCTTCCAAATTTTACAAAAGTTCTAAGCTATTTCAGGAATGGCATTCAATTCAACAAAGTGTCAGATGGTATTCTATAAACATGCATCCTCCACTCACAAACTTTGGGCATCTGATTATACTGGTTTCACAACTACTCAGCTCCCTATTAGGTACCTTGGGGTGCTTCTAATCACTGGCAGAACCAAACAAATTCAGTTTGATGAGGTACTGAATAAAGTATCTAACCTTCTCAATGGGTGGACACAAAGCTTCATGTCTAATGGGGGAAGAATTACCTTGTTAAAAAGCATAATCACTACCTTCCCAGCTTATATACTGCAGATGACCACTATAAAGAAACGCACTCAAATACAACTCGAGAGAATGTTTAATAAATTCCTGTGGTCTGGTCAAAGACAGCAAATGCATTGGGCTTCCTGGAGGAAAGAAACTAAACCTCAAATTGCTGGGGGAATTAGCTTTAAGGACCTTGATCAACTTCTTCAAGTCAACTTCTGTAAACCCTGGATTAAGTTTAGGACCCAAAATTTACTGTGGGCAAAATTCATGTGGGGTAAGTATGACAAAGATCAGCACCCCACACTGGTCCTAAAGAAAATTGGTGATTCTAGAATTTGGGTAAAAATGTTGAAAATCAGACAAATTGCTGAAACCAACTACAGTTGGGAGCTTCGAAATGGGGAAATCAAGTTTTGGCTTGACAATTGGTGTCCCAAAGACTGGCTCTCCCCCATTACCAATATCTCCAATGGTGAATTAAAAGTGGCTGATTGTTGGGATGGTGACAACTGGTCCCTGGGCAAGTTAGCAAATCTTCTGCAACCTCACTCTATTACCAAAGTGGCCAGTATAAAATTTAGCAGGAATTTTGCTGATAAAATCTTATGACAGACAACTTCCCACCAAAGCCTCACCAAAGTCATATATTCCAAAAATTTTAGTTGGGAGCAAATAACCTGGGGTGATCATTTATGGAATAAATTCCTATCCCCTTCTATGTCCTTTTGCTATTGGAGAATATTCCATAAAATGATCCCTACTGATGACATTCTAAAACTGAAGGGATTGAGGGGTCCCACTAAATGCTGGTTATGTAAGAAGGAAGAGGAAACTTTGAATCATTTATTCTTTGAATGTGACTTTGCTCAAAAGGTTTGGAAACAGTTCCTAAATCAGTTGACATTGATCAGAAAGAGCTCACTTGGGATAGTGTTGGCGATATTTCAGGTTGGTTTGTGGGGTTGCCCGTAAGAAGCTGTCGGTCATCGGAATCGAAATCCTGTCGCCCGCTTCGGAAGGACATTGAAGTATGAAATCAAACTGACCCCATATTTTTCATAGTTTAAAATGAAAGAGCACTGTACCTCAAATCCTGTATCTATCCTAAAGGATAAACACAAGACTTGAGGAAGAGGCTCGATCAAATAAACCAAAGAAACTATGACGTCTGTTTGTTCTGCGAAACCT